>PVJC01032006.1:0-20182 GCA_004026665.1 Murina feae | reverse complement strand
GCTTGGTGGGCTTCCCAGGCCCTTTGCGTGGCATTAGGGCGCGGGTAAGAGGTGGCAGGAGGTCGGTGGCCTGCTTGGTGGGCTTCCCAGGCCCCTTACAGGGCACCAGGAAGTGGGAAAGCAAGGTGGCCGGCCAGGGAGTGGGAAAGAGGTGGCAGGGGGTCGGCGACCTACTTGGTGGCTGCCCAGGCCCTTTGCGGGGCATCGGGGAGCGGGAAAGCAAGGCTGCAGGGGCCGGGGTCCTGCTTGGCAGCTCCCCAGACCCCTTGGCAGCACCGGGAAGTGGGAAAGGAAGGTAGCAGGGGACGGGTGAGTGGGAAAGAGTTGGTGGCCTTCTTGGCGGCTTCCCAGGTCCCTTCCGAGGATCAGGGAGCAGGAAAAGGCTGGCCAGACCACGAGGCGGGGTTTTCCCTGCTTTCTGGTGGCTGGAGGAAGATGGGCAGTAGGCAAGCTTGGGAGGCAGGCAGCACCCAGCCCTGGCCACGCTCAAAAAAGAGAACAACATGCAGGGGAGGGCAAGAGTCTGAGAGATCAACATAGAGGGAGTGCCTGCTCCAAGCCTTGATGGTGTGCCTGGTGGCAGACCCCCAGCAGGTAGACACACGCAGGAGGACTGCTCCGAGCCTCAGATGGGGCTGGGGGCAGGTCTCCAGTGGTGACACACACACACACATACACACAAAAGGCGCCTGGCAGACTGGGGCCATCATAGGACATCCACTGAGGGATCCCAGACTGTGAGAGGGCACAGGCCAGGCTGAGGGACTCCCTCCAACCCGAGTGCACAAATTTTTGTGCACTGGGCCCCTAGTTGTATAATAAATCTCCGTATGCTCCTAACCCAGTTTCAACTATTATCAGCGTATGGCCAGTCCTTTTTCATCTATACTGTCTCACCCATGCCTTAACCCTAGCTATTAGATTATTTTGAGGTAAATGTTAGACACCATGTTACTTCACCCCTAAATATTTCAGTATGTATCTCTAAGAAACAAGGACACTATTTCCTTAACCATTGTTATAGCAAAAAAAAAATTTAACACTGTTTCTTTAATACCATCCAATGTGCTCTCGCTATTAACTTTCGCTAATGTTCTATAATATTTTAAAACTTGGTTATTTGAGTCAAGATTCAAATAAAGTATACTTATTGCATTTGGTATTTAATAAAGCTTTTTAGATCTATATCAATTTCCTCCCTCTTTATAAAAAAAAGTGCCATTTATTGATTGAAGAAATTGGATTTGATGTCCCATAGAATATCCTACATTCTAGGGTTGGCATAGTACATCCCTGTGGTGTCATTTGACATGTTCATCTGTCTTCTGTGTATTTCCCATAAACTAGTAGTTGTATATAGATCATATTCAAGTTCAAATTTTATTAAGAAAATTTTATAGGTGATGCTATGTATTCACTAGTATCTAATCTAATAAAAGAGTAATATGCAAATTCACCATCACTCCGAGACACCTAAGCCATGCCCACCAACCAAGCCACACCCACCAGACAATCAGAGCAGCTGTATACAAATTAACCCAGCCAAGATGGCCGCCGGCAGCCACGGAGCTAGAGCAAACAGGAGGCTTCTGTTGCACCAGTGATGGAGTTGAAACTGCCTGCCTAGGCCGACCGGGCCTCTGCTCAAGGCAACAATGTTTCAATTATAGAAGCCATGGAGCTGAAGCAAACAGGAGGCTTCGTTGCCTGACTAGGCCTCTGCTCAAGTCAGCAAAGTTTCAATTATAGAAGATAAATAAACCCCAGAAACCTGATTCCAGCCAGCCTTTCTGGGACGTTGGGTCAATGGGAGCTGTGGGCAGCCTGAAAACGGCCCTCAGCCCCTTACCCAGGCTGGCCAGGCACCCCAGTAGGGACCCAAACCCTAAAAGGACTCTGGGCAGCCCACTGGGGAGCTTGTCCAGCCTGCAAACAGCCATCAGCCCCTCACCCAGGCTGGCCAGGCACGCCAGCAGGTGGACATCCCCCGAAGCGTTCCAGATTGTGAGAGGGCACAGGCCGGGCTGAGGGACCTGCCCGAGTGCACAAGTTTTTGTACACCGGGCTCCTAGTATTACATAAGAGGCATGTGATACATAACGCACTGCTGTATTTTTTGTAATGTTATGATTGGTCAAAGGGTTCAAATGTAGTCAACCTGATTCATGCTTCATTATCCATATTGGTTTTTTTGGTTATAATTTTGTTTTATTACTTAAGGTATTACAACAAGTGTTAGATAGGTCTCCATTTTTTCACTTGATCTTCCCCCTCCTCCCCTACCCCCAGTTTCTTGTATTCATTGATTATACTCATATGCATGCATGCAAGTCTTTCGATTGATGTCTTAACTCCCCCCCCCCCCCAATCCTCCCCAGCCTTCCAGCTGTAGGTTGACAGTCCATTCAATGCTGTTCTGCCTCTGTATCTGCTTATTTTCATCAATTTATAGTGGTCTTTATTATCCATAGATGAGTGAGAACATGTGGTATTTTTCTTTCATTGACTGACTTATTTCACTTAGCATAATGCTCTCCAGTTCCATCCATGCTGCTGCAAATGGTAATAATTCCTTCTTTTTTACAGCAGCGTAGTATTCCATTGTGTAGATGTACCACAGTTTTCTAATCCATTCATCTGTTGATGGACACTTAGGCTGTTTCCAAATCTTAGCTATGGTAAATTGTGCTGCTATGAACATAGGGATGCATATATCCTTTCTGATTGGTGTTTCTGGTTTCTTGGGATATATTCCCCGAAGTGGGATCGCAGGCTCAGCCCTTGATAACCACTGCCTATCAGGAACAGAGTGACAAAATAAAATGGAGTCACTATAGTCAAGCTGCTAAATCACTAAAAGGAAGTAGATTGAGGCATGAGAAAACAGTTCCATTATTGTTTTAAGTAGCCTGGGAACTTAAACTTTTGAACTTGCCAATTGTGCATCAATGCCTGGATATGCTAATCAAACCTACCAATAATCTTCTGATTACTCCCTGACAGGCTGAGGAAAGAATGTTCATGTACCCAGACCACCTTATCCAGACCACAGATCATCTAGAAGATTAGCATCTTCTACCAATCAAAGGCTAAGAATGCAGGACTGATTCTTCTCAAGAATGTACTATTTACCATGAGAGGTCTTGGCTTTTCTTTTTTCTTCAGAGCACTCTAGGTATTGTCTAGTTTTATTTCTGGTTGAAAAATCCCAAGACCTTTGAATAAATCTTCATTATTTAATTCTAGCCAAAGCCTCCATATTCTTTTTGAATTTGTTCAACACCTAGAGCTATAATTTCATTAGGAACCACAAAATATAGGCATTCTAATAGAATATCTTCTGTACCTACTGAGTGACATTCTCCTATGAAGAATTTTTCCTTATCAATTGATTCCCTTGGAAAACAGTTAACATAGGAAAGGCAGGATAAATGCTTGATTTCCTCAACCCCTTTATTTACCAAATTTCAGAATGAGAGGTTGGTGCTCTAACAATCTTCAAATGGAATCAGGAAGATTTAAAACATTTTTATTATGACCTCATATCTATATTATAAAAGCCTAAGAGACCATTACGGCAGAACAACCAGAACGACTGGTCACTGTGATGTGCACTGACCATGCCGCTCAACCTGAAGCTGGACTCATGGCTGGTGAGCACAGTGGTGGTGGTGGCAACCTCTTCTGCCTCCACGGCAGTGCTAAGGAGCAGCAAGCCGAGTAGTAAGGAGCAGCAAGCAGGTGGGCGGTACGGAGCGAGGGATTCTAGACTGCGCACGGGCGCAGGTGGGCTGAGAGATCCCCCTCCCTCCCCTCTGTGCACAAATGTCATGAACCAGGCCTCTAGTATTTAAAAAACACATTTGATATGTTTTAATCTATTATAATTATAACATGTTTTGATGCACAAACTATTTTATCTTTTGCCAGTGGGAGTCCCTTTAAGTTGTCTTCTATTATCTCTTGACATAGCCCTTGTGAATGTGTATGACTTCTTTGCTTCTCAGTATGAAAGGATGTTTTAGGTTTATATTGTGAAATTATTGCACCAGACTTAGGATCAGCCATCTCTCTAAGGATATCAGGTTCTTTCCCCTAGAAATGGTAGTTAGAAACCACAATATGGACACAAGAAGTGCCCCTGGCCACCGAGCTGGATATTGCTTCCAGACCTTTTGTGAGCAGAGTTAGGTAATAATCTTTTTAAATAAACTATGTAATGAGTATGTTAGACTTTTAATTCAAATGCAACTCTACAGATCTCATTGACCTTGTTTCCTTTAACTATGCTTCAGTCTTTTACAAGATCCAACTTAGGTAAAATTGAGTTCATATTTAGTTTGGGTTTAGTGAGGTATATTTATGTGATTTTATTTTAGTCACTTTGGTGTAGTTAAGCTATTGCTAGCCATCAGTGTATGAATTAATTCTGTGGTACTTGGAAATTAAAACTTATAGATAGTAGAGTAAAACCCTAGGTTTAAAATGTATGGAACATGAAGCTGACACATGGAAAATTTTTTCAGACATCAGACATGTTTATTTGTTAGTGGAGAATACAGTTCTCATCAACACCTCGTCAAAATGAAAAGTGGTCTGCTATCAGGAATATATTTGACAATGCAGTATATGCAAATAGAAAAGCAACATATATTTTAACAATGTATGGTAATCTTGCCAAATAAAATTGGTTAAAATTCCTGTGTTTGTAGGCTACAAACTTATAATAGGACTACAAACCACAAAAATGTTTTTGTGAAGTTGCATATTTTATGCACCCTGCTATCAGTAATAATTTTTCAGAATATATTTTTATTGATTTCAGAGAGAAAGGGAGAGGGCGAGAGAGAGAGATAGAAATATCAATGATGAGAGAGAATGATTTATTGGCTGCCTCCTACACACCACCCTTGGGGGATTGAACCTGCAACTCAGGCATGTGCCTTGACCGAGAATTGAATCCTGACCTCCTGGTTCAAAGGTTGATGCTCAACCACTGAGCCATGCCACCTAGGCTGTAATAAAATAATTTTTGTTGTGTCACTCTAGAAAATGTTAAATTATCTTTCTGTTCTCATTAGAGAAAGTTGTTCTTATTTGAAAAGATGAAAAATTTCAACCAAAACCATGCAGGTTAATTTTATAAAGTATCTTAGGCTGTTAATAAGATTTTTTTGGATTATATGAAAGTTGAGTATTTGCCAGCTATTTACAACTTGTTTGTTGAGATTTTTCTTCTTTATTTAAATAACTAAGGGCCCGGTGCACAAAAATTTGTGCACTTGGGAGGTCCCTCAGCCCGGCTTGTGCCCTCTTGCAGTCTGGGACCCCTCTGGGGATGTTCACCTGCTGGCATGCCTGGTCAGCCTGGGTCAGGGGCTGATGGCTGTTTGCAGGCTGGCCAAGCCCCCAGTGTGGACCCTCACCCCATTGGGGTGTGGCCAGCCTGGGTGACGGACTGAGGGCCGTCTTCAGGCTGCCCACAGCCCCTTCAGGTTTTGGGTCACTACTGGGGTGCCTGGGCAGCCTGGGTGAGGAGCTGAGGAGTGTTTTCAGGCTGCCTACAGCCCCTTCAGGTTTTGGGTTCCTATTGGGGTACCTGGCCAGCCTGGGTGAGGGACTGATGGCTGTTTGCAGGCTGGCCAAGCCCCCCAGTGTGGACCCTCACCCCATTGGGGTGTGGCCAGCCTGGGTGATGGGCTGAGGGCCGTTTTCAGGCTTCCCACACCCCTTTCAGGTTTTGGGTCCCTACAGGACTGCCCACAGCTCCCATTGACCCAATGTCCCAGCAAGGCTTGGTAGAAGCAGGTTTCTGGGGTCTATTTATCTTCTATAATTGATACACTGTTTCTTTAAGCCAAGGCCTAGGCAGGTAACGAAGCCTCCTGCTGGCTTCAGCTCTGTGGCTTCTATAATTGAAAGAATGTTGCCTTAGTAGACTCTAGGCAGGCAGTTTCCTCCACCCCTGGTGCAAGGGAAGGCTGCTGTTTGCTTCAGCTCCGAGGCTTCTATAATTAAGACAATGTTGCAAGTATATTGCCTGGAGCAGAGAGAGGCCCAGCCGGCCTAGGCAGACAGTTTACTCCTGGTACAAGGGAAGCCACCTGTTTACTCCAGCTCCGTGACTGCCGGCCTCCATCTTGGCTGGGTTAATTTGCATACAGCTGCTCTGATTGTCTGGTCGTGGCTTAGGCGTCCCATAGAAATGGTCAATTTCAAAATTACCCTTTTATTAGATTAGATCAGTTTCATAACTTATGTTATATTATTAATATTTTTATTATTATTTTTAAAGTGAGCCCCTAAAACTGTAGAAATCTTAGACTCCCCCACAAATTCTAGAGCTGCCCAGTTCTGGTTGTTTTTTATTTAATCTCTTCCAACTTTAGCCCTTCTGTGCCCTGTTCTGCGCTATGGGACCACTGCAGATTGTCTTAGTTGAGTGTACATGCTTGTGGCTTCCAAATGGATTTAGCCAAAGAGAGGTACTAACTAGAATTCAAAAGGAAAGAGAAGGTTGGACTATTCACTGCTTTTACTTCTTTTCTCTCACCATAGTTATAACAGTGAATGTGTTTCTCTAAGGCATCAGGGGGAAGGCTCCAACTCTGTGGTTTTAGTTCTTATGGGGTGGCAGTAATACCATTTTCTTCATTTTCCCCTTCGGACCCTGGATGTAATGGCATTCTCTGAGATGCCTCACCATCCTTGTTGATTTCTTTAATCCTGTCCAAGACTTACATAATAGGAATTCCCTTGAGAAATTCTTTTGGTTAAACTTCTCAAGTGTGCCATTTGTTTTCTGCTGGGACTGAGACAGGTATTGGTTAAGCCTGAGCAGAGAAGCTGGAATAGGGAATTAGCCAAAGTTACTAGCTCTTTTTTATACACCTGGTATCTCAACTTGCACTACTCTTTTTTGTCTGAGAGCTGGGTTGTATCTGGCATGGGACGTTTAGCCAAGGGAGGGATCTCCCGTGCTTATGATTTAGGGAACACCACAAACCTCTAAAGGCATGTCTTCTCCCCGGGGTGTCAATACTGTATAACATATGAGTCTTTGATTTTCCAAGATGCCTATATAATGTCCTCTCTCTGGTGTTTAGAATTATTTTCCTTTTGTTACTTGCTGCTCCCAGAGGTGCATCCCTCTTTTCTCCTATAGTACCTTTAGCATAATATTTGAAACTGGTTTAGGCATTTATTTTATAAAGAGATATTTTGATTTTAAGTAACTCATGTTTCACATCTTGCAAAAATCCCTGAAGCAAAATGTTAAGATGGATAAAAGGAAAAATACAAGGAGGATCACACAAATTAAAGTTACGTTATTATGCCCCCCAGACCACCTAAAATTGTTGCAAGATGTTTAATAGTATGTAAAGTATTTCTTGAAGCCTACATGGACCACATTTTGGTCTGCTTACTTTCAGATTTATGCTCTGTCTTCTTCTGCCCTGCTTTCTATTTCAAGAAATTATATTTCTCAGGCCTCTAGTCCTTTAGCATCTCTTCAAGGTTGGCCAATGGGATACACTGATATAAAGCCAGATAATCCTCCTCCTCTCTGCTTGTGTTGGCCTCTCTGGCAGTATCTCTGCCTCTTCTATGGTTCCTGATCCAACAGCTGGAAAATGTCAATCTTCATAGTCCCACTGTAAAGGCCCACTGGGATTCCAATTTGTACACAGTGACCACAGCTCCTGGATTTAAGAACATAGCCTCCTCTCTATGTTCCTCTAGCTCTAGGATAGTAGCAGTTTCTTGTTGTTATTGCCAATCTCTGGGATGCCTCACCTGTTTGGCTCCTTGGTTCACTTTATCATTTATATTAGAATAATCAGTTCCCTAGATTGAATTCTCTCTGTTTGAGATACCTCAAGTGGTTTCTGCTTTCTGATGGAAATCCCAATTGTATACCAGGTTTCTGCTCAATAAGAAAATTTGATTTTAGCTGAGATCCCATCTTTGCCAAAGATTGCTTATATGTAAAAAAGAGCAACCCAATCCATTAATCTAGTTTAAGTAAAAGGAGATTTCTTGCAAGTATATATATATATATATATATAGAGTTCATGAAATCCAAGATTTATTGCCAGTATATAGAAAATGAAATCTCTTCTACTTTCTACTCTGGATAGTCTTAACCCTCAGATGATAATATGAATAAGAAGATCATACTAAGCCACAGCTGACTATTTTACAGCAACCCCAGTTCAACTTAAACAGTGCTCCTGAAGAAAACTTATGCCTCTTTCAATTCAAAGTTAGTTTAAAGCAGTGTTCTCACCAATGGAGAAAATGTGGTATGTAACTACCAGACTTTACCAGAGATAATGGGAGTTGTAACAGGTCAGTGATACTCAAAAGACTCTCCATAATACAGGCTTAGGGTAACTTTCAAACTTTAAATTCTTTTGCTTGCTAACTTTATTTATCCTATATAATTAATTCCTCCCATACTTCCTACCAGACATTTTCTATTGTATTTTTTATTGTTTAAAATATTACATGTAGTAGTACATAGTCTCCTTTTCTCCCCCATTGATCTCCCCCCGGCCTCCTCTATCCCCTGGCACATGTCCCCACCCTCCCACCCCAGTGTCTTGTGTCCATTGGTTATGCTTATATGCATGCATACAAATCTTTCGGTTGATCTCTTACTCCCCCACAACCCTCCCCTGCCTTCCTGCTGTAGTTTGATGGTCTGTTTGATGCTTCTTTGTCTCTGTATCTATTTTTGTTCATTAGTTTATAATGTTCTTTATTATCCATAAATGAATGAGATCATGTGATACTTATCTTTCACTGACTGGCTTATTTTGCTTAGCAAAATGCTCTCCAGTTCCATCCATGCTGTTGCAAATGGTAAGAATTCCTTCTTTTTTTTACAGCATTGTAGTATTCCATTGTGTAGATGTACCACAGTTGTATTTTCTTTTTATTTTATTTTCATGTAGTTTCTTCTTATAATATCTTCATATAATACTAGGGGCCCAGTGCATGAATTCATGCATCTTGAAAGGAACTGTGGGCCTCAAGGCTGCGGTAGGCACAGGGGCAGGTCTCAGCCCATCCTCCACATCCCTCCCTGGCCCCTTCTGCCACAGCCCCTGGTCCCCTGTCTGCCAGCAGCCCCACACCTGGTGCCGCCTCTCCCACATACTGATGACACTGGCCCTGCTTGCACCTGCTGATGGCATGGAGTGATTGGGGAAGGAGCAGGGGGAGGTGGAGAAGCCCTCAGGGGCAATCAGGGCCAGCAGCTGCTGTTTACACCCGCTTGATGGCACCAAGTGATCGGGACTGGTGCTGGACAATGGCTGCAGGTGCGAGCGGGGTTGGCACTGGCAGTGGGTGACAGTGGCAGCTCTGACATTGGCAACAGGTGTGAGCATTGGGCGCAACTGTGGTGCGCCATAGCAAAAAATTTTCAGTAACTACCAGAGGCATGCCCTGATGACAGTGCCCAGCACTCTGCCTTGGTCTGGTGGCCCCATTCGCCTGTTCCACCATCCTACTGTGGCCAATGCCCGCCATGTTCCACAGACACGCCCCCTGATGGTGACTGCTCATCATAGTGACTGGTTGTTCGGTTGTTCTGATTGTTCCACTGTTTGGTCTATTTCCACTTTGTCCTTTTATTATATAGGGTAGCCTTATATTATATAGGACCTTATCATAATCCTATGTAATAAAAGAGTAATATGCAAATTAGGCATCACTCCATGACAAATATGTCCGCCCCCATGGCCATAAGATAGCCACCACCATAGCCACAAGATGGTGATGCCCATAGCCACATCCTATCTAATAATCTTCTAAAAGAGTAATATGAAAATTAGGCATCACTCTGTCACAAATATGGCCACCTCCATGGACACAAGATGGAGGCGCCCAGTCCGGCTCAGCCATGCCACTGAAGTGGTCAGGCCTGTTAGCCAGGCAGGTGACAGGGGAGGCAGGAGGCCTGAGAAGCGTAACAGGTGATCAGAGGGGGCTGGGGGTGCTCTGCCCAGGCCAGAGGCCTTTGCCAGAGGCCTCAGGCATGGGCAAGGGTGGAGCCGGTGATCGGAGGGGGCAGGGGCAGAGCCAGTGATTGGAAGGGTATGAGGGTACCCTACCCAGGCATAAGGCCTGGGCCAGAGGCCTCAGGCCTAGGCAGTGGCAAGGCCTGAGATTGCAGGGTTCTGGGCTCCACAGAGCCAGTGATCGGAGGGATAGGGGCAGAGCCTGTGATCACAGGGGTTTGGGCACTGGTGGAGCTGGCAAAGCAGGGGTCTGGGTATCACTACTCAGGCCTCGAGCCTTGGCCAGAGGCTGCCAATGGGGCAAGGCAGAGCTGGCGATGGCATGGGGTAGCATCAGAGCTGGTGTTTGCAGAGGCCTGGGCTCTGTCAAGCTGGCGATCGGACTGGTTTGGGGGTTCCCTGCCCAGGCCTGCATTCTTAGCCAGAGCTTACAGGCCTGGACAGGGGTGGGGTTGGGATTGGAGGGGAGGGGTGGAGCTGGTGATTGGAGTGAACTACAGAGGAAACACCTTCTCTTACTGCTCATTGGCTAAGCTCCCTGTATGCCTCTGGTAATATTCTTAGTAACTTGGGTAATAGGAATCCCTAAAGGCAATCTAGGGTTTTTCCACCACACTCCTGGAGAAAAAAAATGAAGATCTACTGCTGGAGGGCTAAGAAATGTCATATCCTGCCCTAGCCGGTTTGGTTCAGTGCATAATTCCTCAGCCTCCTGACTGCAGGGTCTAGGTTCAATTCTGACCAAGGGCATGCACCTAGGTTGCAGGCTTCTCCCTGGCCAGAGCCCAGGTCAGGGCATATGCAGGAGGCAACCAATCAAAGTGTTCCTCTCACTTTGATGTTTCTCTCTGTTTTTTCCTTCTCTTCCACATTCTCTAAAAATCAATGGAAACATATCCTCAGGTGAGGATAAAAAAGAAAGAAAGAAATGTCATATCCTATGAAAGTCACATCTTGAAAATGCCTAAAGAAAGTTGTCATTTTTTCATGGTGAAGGGACTGGAGTCCATGTTGATGAAAACACCTTGGTGGCTGTGGTGACTGGCAGTGGCTGCAGCAGCAGGGTGATGGGGCTGGTGGCTTCCCCTGATTAGCCTCATTGCCTCCCACAAAGGGAGGCCAGACTGTGGCTTAGTCCCGCTCCCCAAGGGGATCAGGAAGCGGGCCTAAGCCATCAGTAGGACACCCCCTGAGGGCTCCCAATATGTGAGAGGGGGCAGGCTGGGATGAGGACCCCCCACCCCCACCCAGTGCATGAATTTTGTGCACCAGGCCCGTAGTATCTTATAAAAGGGCAAAGAGATCTGTGTCCAGACAAAAAGAATGGGTTATGTGCAGACCTTCAAGTTCATTTGGCCAAACTTCAGCTATAATTATGGAGTCTCATTTCATTTCATGTAAACATTGTTCACTTCCTTAGTTTGGCTATTTTCATGAGGTCTGAGGAACTTGAAAATGTTTCTCAAATTCACTGAATATGCACAAATTGTTCTTAACTGTACCTTCTTCAGTGCAGTACCTTCTAATTCTGATCTATATTGCTTTTTCAAATTATGTCATAGGATGGGCCAGATCCAGGGCAGTCCTAAGGGATCTTATCAGCTGTAGTCTGTGGTTTTCATAGCAGCAATACACCATTAATATGTTTCAGATCCCATCTGATTCTAGTTCTGTCTCTTAGTTTAAAGATCTGATGAAATAGTTGTAGACAGCCTGAGATCAAAGGCAACTAGTAGGCCCTTCTCTTATTAATTTATTCCTAGTTAGTAAGGGACTTGATCATGATCTTAGTATTTTACCTATTTCTTCTTCTCCCAATCATGTGTATTAACTTCTCTTCTCTATGCTGTAAGAAGCAAAACTAACAATACCAGCATTAGTCACTTCAATTACTTTTTATAAAAATGGGACTTATTACAATGACATACCAAATACTTCAGTAAATGTATAATTTCAACTTGGCAAGCTATCACATTGTTACTGGACACCGTCTCTCTTCTTGACTCTATTACACAGTGTTGTTCTATATACCCTCCAGAATGCTGCCATGAAATGGAACCTAAGATGCCTCTGTTGGGGCTGATATGTAGATTTACAATTCCTGAACTTAAAATAACCAATCTGTTTAGATTTTATTTGATGTTCCACAGTACTAGAAAGCTGCCAATCGAAGTTACTACTGCTCACTTTACTCATTGGTCAGTTCACTCATGTTAAATAATTGCACAACTAATCACTAGTGACTAAAGTAAGGGCATTGAGGTCTATTAATGGCTGAATCACGGGTAGCAGGAAAGCCCTGGAAATAGCTTCAGTTACTGAATTTCAATGAGCATCACATTTGTACCAGGGATCCAGGCAATGGAGATTACCAAAGAACAAGGGTCTAGGAAAGGCAACTTTCATGATTGCAGCTTTTGCTGAGATGCCATCCTCTAGGGAACTAGGCCTTTCCAGGTAAAAAAAAAAAGCCTACTCATATCAGGGCAAAATGACCAGGTAGAAGTGCAATCCTATATTGGTAATGGCAGAGTCAAACTTTGTGGTAAACACTTGAATGGGCTTTGTTGAGAGATTATGCAGTAACGAGGGTGTGTGTGTGTGTATGTGTGTGTATATGTGTGTGTGTAATATGATTTTCTAAAAAGGTATTTTGTAAGGGAAGGAAGAATAGACATTCTTCCTATCCCAAACTATATAGAGTATGGTCCTTTCCTTACCTACTACTCCTGCCCTAAACATTGAGGCTAGAATAAATGTAGATTATGAAAGAATTTGACCAGAAGACCAGTTATAGATTAGAGAAGAAATGTATTATGAGTCACAGGGCCTTATGTGTAGAAATAAAGAAACAGTTTCTAGATAAGATACACCATAGATATATTTCTTCAAAGTATTTCAACTAAAAGAAAAGTCTCCTTAAAAGTCAGCCTCATTGCCCTAACCGGTTTTGCTCAGTGGCTAGAGCGTCGACCTGGAGACTGAAGGGTCGCAGGTTCGATTTTGGTCAAGGGCATGTACCTTGGTTGCAGGCACATATCCAGTGAGGAGTGTGCAAGAGGCAGCTGATCTATGTTTCTCTCCCATCAATATTTCTAACTCTCTGTCCCTTTCCTTTCCTCTCTGTAAAAACTCAATAAAATATTAAAAAAAAAAATCAGCCTCATTATAAGTCAGCAGTTAGAGTGACTTCAGACAGGATCTGAGAACTCTCTTCACTGAGTAACCAGGAATCTAGATGCAAGAAAATAGAAATTTAGAGCCTATAATAATCTTCATAAAACATATAGTAGACCAAAGACTATGAAAGCAAAAACCTGTGTCTTATCAGGGCAGATGTATTTCGCAAATCACATGACTACAGGTTTCTAACAGTTTCTTATGAAGCAGAATTTGAACATTAATATAAGATACCTAATGCATAATATTTATAGTTTATAGAGGATAATGATGCATAATTTTACCATTCAGTTGTTTCAATTGAAAGATGGCCAGGCATAAACTGGCTATCTTTGTGAGTGGCCAAAAGAACCTAGCTCCATCACTTAGTAGCTGTGTGACCTTAGGTGGGGCATTTAGCTACTCTGTGCCTCAGTTTCTAACTTTATAAAGGAAATAATTTAATTTTTTTATGAGTTGTTATGAGACTTTAATGAGCTAGTATATAAAAACATGTGGAAAGAACATTCAAACATATTAACTAATGTTATTCATTACTAATGTTGATAAATATTTCCATCAATAATTAATTTCACTAAAATAAAGGCTTATGGATATGAGTTTAGAAGCATGGCTTTTAGTCATGGCTTTGACAATTATGCTTGAAGTGAGTTAAAGAAATTTAGAGCTGAAATGTGGGAGTGATTTTGAGATTATCTTATTGAATTTCCTCAATTTATGTGAAGAAATTGAGGCCAGAAGATTCTTGCTTAAGGCCACACAGCTAGTTGGTAGCAGCATGCATTCCATTCTACTGCTTCTCTTAAATAAACTTGGTTCCTAGTTTTCTTATGTGGAAATCATTGAGTTATATTAATTTCATTCCAAATTCAATTAAAATATAGGTTATTTTAAAGCTCAAATAATTTATCAATAGATATTTGTCTAAATCTAAACATGTGCATATTCTATAAGCAGCTGTTTTACTCATGAGTATGTAGTTAACATTTATACACACACACACACACACACACACACACTAGAATGTTTGTAAGAGCACTATTTGTATTAGCCAAAACCTGGAAACTGCCTAAATGCTCATCAGTAGTTGAATGGGTAAGTAAACTGGTACAGTTACACAATGGCATCTGATGCAGTAAGGAGAAAGCTGAATTACAACTACCCACTATATTGATGAATTTCACCAGTTTAGTATTGAATGAAGTCATACACAAAACAGTTTATGTGATTCCATTTATATAGAGTCCAACAATAAGCATGGCTGAATCATGCTGTTAGAATTTGGGATGATGATTACTCCTGTGGGTGGTAGTAAGTAAGAAAGTATACAAAAGTGTTTCTGAGGTGCTGGTAATGTTTGTTTCTTGTCCTGGATTCTGGTTGCATAGATGTATTCAGATTGTGAACATTTAGTGAGTTTTATACCTATGACATGTATGCCTTTCTCTGTGTATATTGTACTTCAATTAAAAAAACAAAACAAACACAATAAAACAATTTTTTTGATTGGCCCCTGCTGTCAGCCACTAATCCAAGTATTGAGAATAATTTAATAACCAAACTGGACAATATTTCTGCCCTTGTGGAAGCAATTTTTAGTTGGGAGTAGAGGAGACAGATATATGCAATGAAGGAAAATTAATATTATTGGAAACTGTAGTGGGACAGTGCTTCTGCATTTAAGTAGCTATTCTGTAGTTGCCATTGTTGTTTTCAAATTTATAATTAAACATTTGATAGTGCATCATCTTTCATTCTGTCTCTAAGACCTTCTTTGAAATACTATTATTATTTTTATCTGTAATGCTTTCTTTTTCCTTGGCTATCTTCTGATTTCCAAGTGGTTATAGATTCATTTTTCATCACTGTGTCAATGGATATCTGCCAGTTACCACAAAGTGTTCATTTCTGATAAAGGAATAGAAACAGAGAAAGCTAGAAAGACCTGCTTTGGCAGCCAGTGGTATATGGATGTATTAGAGCCATTTAAGTAACCTCAGCAATGATCCGTTTACAAAGGAAAGACTGTTTGCTTTCTAAGATCTATTGCCCATTTAGCGACCCCAGTGACAAATGTAACATCACTCAATATTATTTTCTCATGTCTCCAAAGTTGTATTTTAATTGCCTGTCACACAAAAGGAATGCTTTAATTATTATGCTTAATTGTGCAGCAAGAACAATAAAAAAGCAGGGATATACATTGATGTTCCAATGTGCTTTTATGGATTAAATGAAATCCAAGACGCAAAAGAAAAATGCTGAGAAAATGGGTGAAGAACTCTGGGAATGTGCAGAGATTTTTATTGAGACCACATATAGAGGTCCCTAGAGAAGTAAAGAAAGATGTTAATTAGAGGGGAAAATACATTATTCAAAATTTCCTTGATCACTTCTGATTGTTTCAAAATGTTCCTGTGGACTGAGGGAATACAAAAAGCCTCTAGCTTGGGTTTTTAATAAGGCTTATGGTATTACTTAATTTGAAGTTTTATGAATAGTCTATTACTTAATAATGGTTGCCTTTATGGGATTTATGGTAAACATCTTTGTAGTTGTTATCCCATCCTCTTGTTTTCTGGTAGTTTTCCTTTCCTTTCACCTCAGCCAATGGTGGCTGTGTTGCTCCTATTGGCCATTTTGCAGTGTGGCACTTCCCCCAGATTACAGTTGATTGGAGGAAGGAAGAACACATATTTCTGGCAGAACACCTTTCCAGATTGTGGCCACCATTGATCAAGAGATGGGCTTCTAACCCAAGCATGGCCAACTCCTTCCTTGGGAATTTTGAGTCTCAGGAGAGAGGTTGGTACCTCTTTGAATGGTATATAGATATGTGTAGTTGCTGTTTGAAGACATTTTTTCCTGTCATGTGCCATACTCTGTAATATAAATGAATACTACATGTGTGTAGTGAGGAGAAGAGTTGGGAGATAAGTGATCTTGAGGCCATTCTAATTCCTAGTTCCTGTCCATTCATGGGGCCAAGGAGGCATTTCTTTTCTTGGATCCCATGAGAACATTAATTACGCTCAGAAGGCAGAGAGCTAAATTCCAGAGAGGATGGAAGCCACAGGCAATGGGCACGGAGGAGTATTTCTGTGGACTACATGGAGAGAGGAGTTGTGAATTCTATGTCAAGTCTCCAGACACCAGATTCCATTGCATGCCCTCTTATTGGCTGGCACATCTTGCCACTGCATTTTAGCAAATACTTCAGCTGTCTGCATTTTGCAATTGCCACCTTCTTTCTGTCTTCTAAACTCAAAACTCTTTACTTCTTCCCATCATTCCTCAGCTCTCTACCTCCTTAGAGGAACCCTTAGGTTAGGACTGAATGAAAAGTTACCTTCTTTATTAGCCTCAGAGAAAAGTGTGCTTTGTTGAGATTGCAGACAGGATGTGGACCAGGGTACACTTTGGGAGAACATGTTCTCAAAGTGGAAATAAATCAAGAAATTCTACATAATAAAATAATCTAGTCAGAGGTCATGGAGAACTAACCAGAAATTTGAACATGTTTTAGGGTGGCAAAGGACATGTCTCTGATTTTTAATCTTATTTCTTATATGGGCAAGTTACTTGACCTCTCTATACCTTACTTAGTTCATCTTTTAAAAGGAGGACTATCAATTAGGGAAAAAGGAGACATATGTAATACTTTAAACAATAAATAAATAAATAATATCATAAATAGAAAAAAAGGAAGACTAGACTAAAATGTGCAGTTATATGGCTTAAATGAAAGGTATACATGCAGAATTTAGCACGGAAAGCACTCACTATATATTAGCTATTAAAGCTAAGAAAGAATAATTTTTAAAAGGTAAAATTATGATTCTCACAGAGATATAAAACAAACATGTGTCAAAGATTTTTACTTAACTCGTTATTAAATAAATGAGTACAGCCATTTCAAAGGGGGAATCCAAAGATCTGAGTATTTATGATTCAGGAATATTGAAATGAACTGTTCTAAACAGTGCATAATTTTCTATTAGAGGCACCCAGTAATCCTTTTTGCTTGTTCCAAATTTCCTGGCATTGCTATAATTATTATTAATTCATCTTAGCTGAGTTCCTCCATTCATACTCACTTATCAGGAAGGTCTCTACTTTTGACATATCATAAATCTCATGTGTCTAAAACCCACATTTACAATATAAATATCCCTTCTCATTCCAGGTAGATTTTGCAATAGAGTTCTTCTATTACAACCCCTTATTATCAAGCCTTCAATTCTTGGCCATAACTTACCAGCTTGGATTAAAGTCAAAGGATGAAAAATATGTTAAAGCCTAAACAAGAAAGAAAAACGGAAGTGGTCTTGCTGGCAATTTACCCATTTAGAAAATGTCTGGGGCTATGAAAACTAAATCCACTGTTGGCAATGTACGTTCAAACAAGAAAGTCTACTCAGTATGGGAAATAATACTCAACGTTTCATTTTCATCAGTTTAATAAAATCTCTCCTGCTCTCTCAAATATTTATTTAGTGTCCTATAATTTATGGTAACCATGGCACTTAGTATTATTACCCAGGTGTTAAGTCTAATACAAAAAAAAGGTAAAAAGAATAGTAAAGTAGTATCAAGTGATGCCCAAGGGAACTTATTAAATGTATTTCATTTAAATAATCCATTCAATGAATTGAGGCAGAACTCTTAAAAAAAAAAAAGAACTTGGCTCAAACTGAAGCCCAGATCATTAATTTTAATAATATCTATTGCACATGTCTTGGGTAGACAGCTGTGTAGTTATTGTGTTGGTTGTTACTTACTCTTATTCTGTGTTACTCTTATTCTGTGATATAAAAATCAGATTGATAATAGCTTATTTATTTAATGGTAAAAGACACTTAGAGGGGCCAGTGACTTGCACAAGGGCATAGGCAAGGCCACAGACATACTCTTCTATTTCTGCTAATTTTTATCTAATTTCTAGGAAACCTGAGATGTTTCCTGCTTAAGAACAGATTATTTCAGGAGGTTAGCCATGCCACCTTGAGGTACCCTTCTCCTACAATCTCTTATCCTCAGAGACTACTATGTTTCATACCTTATTCTCCAATAGTCAGCACCAATTCCTGAATCTTTATGAGCTCAATTTGTGAATTAATTGATTGCTACTTAGCCACATGTAAGAACCGTTTTAGAAGAGAAGGGTTAGTCCAGAGGCCCACAATGCCATTGGGCCTCCTGATTAGTTGTGGGCTCATGCTGATGGCTAACCCAACAAGTTGAAGAGGTCAGTAGTCTGGATTCTAGGTCTGACTTTGCTGATATCAAATGACATGACCTTAGGCTAACAATTTAAAATTTAGATCCCAAGCACTTTTGCCACTGTGCCAAGGAATTTAGGAGGAGAAAAATGAGTGTAATTCTAATATGCTAATATTACAGTGTGAAGAAACATGGGCTTTGGAGGTTCAGTCCTTGGCTCTGTCTTTAAATAGCTGCTATTTAGTAAATTTTAAAAAATACTTAATTGAGTCTGAGCCTCAGTTCCCACACCTGTAAAATGATAGAGAGTATGTCATAGGGTGCTATAAAGATAATCTACAATATGTTTAACATGCTGAGACAAAATGTGTACACTAAATGATAGCTATTATTTGACATATTACTTTAGGCCCAGTTTCCTACAACTTAAGTATTCTTACTTTTCTTTATAATTTAATATCCAAATATTGGAGGAAGAAGAATATGAAAGCTCAAACATGGCATGCTTATTTTTTAAACTATATAACCTAAGTTATTTATTCATTGCAGTGACATTTATCCAAATATTGTATAAATGTTAGTGATTCATGGCAATTTTCTGTTTCAGGCTAAGGTTTTTTATATTTTATCACCTATCCAAGTGAAGACTATTCTCTCAGATGGAGATTGCTCAGGGAATGCCAAATTATTTTGTTGACATCTTTAGCCAAACCTGGACTATTTATTCAAATCCAATAGTGCAGAAAATATTATAAAGGTAAATAAGCAGCAGTGTGTACTGGAAAGAGACTAGACAGAGAATTAAAAAAAACAAAACACACCCAAAACAGTTTCCAGTTCACCTAACACAAATGTGGCCCAGAATCATCACTGAACTTATTTGGGGTTGTTTCATCAGTGAGTTGTTGAACAACATATGTTCTGATACTAGATTTATAAGGCATTGATGAGTCTATGCTAATTACCAGGTAGAAATCAGTTACTAAAACATGAGGAAATAAATTCAGATTTTCTGTGTCTTTGATACTACTGTTTCTTTTAATTAACAGAAATAGAGGATATTTACAATCACTAATAATAATGACAGCACTATGATACTGGTAGTATAGTATACTAGCACCAGTATGCTAGCTTTAGTACACTACAAAGCATTTTTCACATACATCAGTTCTTTTGGACCACGCAGTGATGTGTGAGATAGAGGTTACTATTCTCTCCCATTGAGAGGCTAGGAGCGTGTGTGTGTGTGTGTGTGTGTGTGTGTGTGTGTGTGAGAGAGAGAGAGAGAGAGAGAGAGAGAGAGAGCGCGCACATGACCCCACAATCATCGTTGAAATCAGTATCAATCTCAGTCTTGTTCTAGTGTGTTCATACTCTTGAAGCTTTGCTGCTTCAGTCATCCTATATCTGATCAATTTAGTCCAAGACCATTAACACAACAGTAACATTGGGAACTCTGCCTGGATAAAACTATAAATATGCCTTATGATAGCTCAAATAATTAATAATCAATAATCCAAAGAATTACTGACTTTTAACACATAGAAACAGACCTTACATCCTGGCAGGCTTTTCGCTGATTCCAAAAATGGCTTTTTCTGAACAGAGTATACAATAATAATTTAATCATTTTCCCAAGCTTTGGGACAACTTAAGGAAAAATGATCAAATCATTGTTTTCAGTTTTAAAAAATATTCAAATAGTTTTAATGTGATATATATATATATATATATATATATATATATAT
>PVJC01032005.1:0-20201 GCA_004026665.1 Murina feae | reverse complement strand
TGCTGCCCACTCACACATGCTGATGAGACAGCCCCTGGCCATCAGCCACCCAAGGGTGCAGAGAACGCTTTTTTCCTTATGTCCTCTTTCTGTGTACTTTTGTTGAACACTTGTTCAGTGCCCAGATAGGATGAGTTATGGAAGAAGACTAGTGTTTTTACTCACAAACGTACAATCTGCCAGTATTGGTTTGTTGGATGTATTTGGAAGCAAGCTTGCCATTTCAGCCATGCAGTCTTAGGGAGCTTAGGGTTTATTGTTATGCAAAGGCCCTGCATTTTTGTTTTTCTTTCCAGCTGCCTTTTTTTTTTTTGCCACTCATTTTTGGCCAATGTGTTTTTGCCAAAGAGGAGCTTATCCCTGACTTTACCACCTCTCTGTTAGCTTAAGAAAACAACAGCATTGCTGGGCATTTCTTTCAGCACTAGTCCCTTAAGGGTGCTATTTTTCAGCAGTGGAGGGAAAGAACTTAGCTTCAAAGAGTATATTCACCATCTTTCAACTGTTCTATGTTTGCTAGTTCCCAGCTCTTCAGTTTAGGAGAAATGTCATGAATTGATTTGTAAAATCCTTTTCTATTCTTTCCCAACATATTTTACCATGCTCTCCATAAAAAGAGATATGTATTTACTGTTGACATTATCTTTTATAAGATCCTTTAAAATCATATGTATTCCCCTATTTTATGCAACAGTAAGAAATTGTCTTTTATACATTTTTTGTAAACATATATTCTGGGCAGTTTATGAGAAGTTTTCAGGTTGACTATTTTTACATTAATCTGTCACAAACATGATACCAATACACTATTGCTGTTGCTTTTCTGCTCAGTAAATAGCAATTACAGGCATGTTGACTCACACAGATAACAGAGATCAATTTTATTCTTAGAAATATTATGTGGAACTAGTTTGTGGTAAAGATCATATAAACAAAATAATTCTTCATTATGTGAACTTTGAGAAGGGGTCTATGTACTAAAAATGACACGCTTGAACATGAGAGGCCTTACAAGCCCAGAAGTTACCACACAGGATGGTCCGATCATGAATTCCTAACTGGGCAGGTCATGATAGGTAGTCATGTCCCAAGCCAATAGCTTCTTTAGCAAAAGTCAAACTTTACCTTAAGTTCCCATGATTCCTATGTGCCCAGGATAATACACATTTGAAATGTCAGTAATTTTCTTTTCAAAGCACAAGACCACCAGAGAGCAGGAGAACACAGAAGCCCTCATTATTATATTGTTGCCAGAACACCATTTTACATCTTGTACCCCCTATTGTCAAAGAAGTATATATTTCTTCATTTTGCTTTTTGTCTAATTCTAGAGATTGCCCCGCTTTGCTTTCTCCTGCCTCCTTAATCTGCCACAAATAGATTTCATGTGATCATCCTTACATTTTCTCCTTTGATCCTAAATGTATAAAATGAGTTGCAAAACTGCCATTGTCTGGAGCATTTTCTCAAGCAAAAGCTTGCTTTTGACCCTGTCTTTAAAATTTTGGTTCAAATAAGCTATTATAAAACTTTTATACAAGTTGGGAGGTCTTTATACCACTTACGTTATCATAAACAAATTATTCCAATTATAAATTACACAATGGAATTTAAAGGGCAAAATGTAATAGCACCAATCAAGGTAAAGGTCTATTACATTTGACCTTTACATTTGAAACATGCTAAACTCAGAGAGGTTAGCATGTTTCATTGGAACAGCTTTAAATTTTAACTGCACTCTATTAACACTTGTTCATAATACGATAAGCCAAAAATTGGGCAGAGATATTTGCAACATGTAAAATTTGGTAAGTATTAGCACCTATTACACATAAATGGCTTGTAAGAAAATAATAAATACAACTAAAGTAGAGAACATAGCAAAATCAATTTTTGACATAAAAGGAAACATTAACAGACTGTGCAAAACCTGAAAAAGGACTCAACTTTGTGAGAAGCATAGAAATGAAAGTTAAGGCTGCAATGAGATACCTTGTACACCTACTAGATTAGAAAACTATTTTGACAAATCAAGTACATATAAGATTGAAGAAGATGAGCACTCCTGGTACGAGTAGAATTTGTTTAAACAACTTTTGAAAACAGTTGGCATAATTTTTTACTCTGACATATGCTATACATAGTGATTCCTCTTCTATACGCATATTCCAGAGAAATCTTTGAATTAGTAGACAAGCATTAGAATGTTTTCAACAATAATATTCAAAGGAGCAAAATTCAAATAACCATCAAAAGAAAACTGGATGAATCAGTTGGGATAGGCCTACAAAAAAATGGTCCATGGAGGTGAAAAATTAATGAACTGTGGCTTGTAAACATGGATAAATTTTTAGAGAGTAATAGTTAACTTCATGAAAAGCAAGTCATAAAAGGCTATACTTTATTGTGATATTATCTAGAGGAAGGTAAAAACCTGCCACTATATTGTTTATTAATATTATACATGTGAAATTAAAATCGATACATAATCATATCATAAACTCAACATTCAGAATAAGTGCTATCTCTGTGAAGAAAGGAGATGCATAGAAGGAGGACATTCTTATGTATTTATTGAAAACTAAGTTATCTGAACATAGGCAACATGTATTCTCTTTCTTTGGCAAATGACACAATATCCAATATAATGCGCGGCACTTTTTTGTATTTATTTACTAGGAGACAAATTATTTCAGTTCCAGCTTTTGTTTTCACAAACAAGACTGCCATTTGCACATCCCACACCTGCCTCTTTGCTCTATTGTTCAAATGCGCACTACCATTCTCCCTCGGGGGTGAGTGCAGCGGAGGCGGGCGGAGGAGTTTTCACTGATCATGAACTGAGTACCTCACAAAACTGCTTAGGAACGTTGGTCTAAGAGCAGACAAAGAAAACAGAGACGTATCCAATATGACTAACTCAGCATGATCTCTGAAGAAGAAACCCCAAGGAACCCCTCGTCCATTTGTGCTGTTTTCTACTCAGCTTCCCCCAGCCTTCCTCCTCACTGGTATTATCACAAACCTTGTCCTTTAGACTGTCCTTACTATGGTCCCACGAACTTTCTCTGAACAACATGTGCTGAATTATTCATTTGAGTCACATAAAATTACTATTTAACACTTTTTTTAAAAAAGACTAAATATTGGCAATTTCATTTGGCCCAATTTACATTTTTTACTCCTTTAATACTGAGAGTGGAAAAACTCTTCAGTGGCCATTATCCTACCCTGCATCTTTATAGATATTTGCACATTTAACAATAATATTACTGTAATTTCCTTCTTTCAGTCCCTTGCCCTGACTATAACTGCCACTCATCATTCTACTAAAGAGCTGGAATTCACTCTTCTGAACTAATCAAAGATTTTGCACTGTTACTCTATTAGGTTTACCTCATTTGAAGCATTCAACAAAACTGAAAGAACTACTCATACTCAACTTTTAAATCCTGTGTAAAATCAGAATGCCTCAACCTCGTGCCCTATTCCATTTCAGTGGACTCCACATTCCCTTGTACTTCATAGAGATCTATTTTAGTTTCTCATTAATAGTAAACTTTACCACATGAGACATGCTTTTGATTCTTTGCATAATTACTGGAAAAAACATTATGTACTCCACGTCTCATTTAATAGGCCCAGGAGAAAAATCTGTTTTAGAGCTGCTACCATAAGAAAACAGTTTTACATCCTAATTAAATGTTTTGCACTATGCAACAGAAAAGGTATGCTTCTTTTGTACAAATAAGAATTTTTAGTTTAATGCTTTAGATAAGAGGCAAGTCAGAGCTAAAATCAGAATATGCTGAAACCACTAATAACTTAAAAATCCCTAACTCAGTTCTTACATTAAACCTAACTCAACTTTGTTTCATTCCACAACTAGACTTAAAATCAAAACTTCTACATTAACATTTTTACTATAATTTATAATATTTAAGTAATTTCATATGTTTTCTATGGAATCAACTCAGATTAAAAAAAAAATGAAAACCTACTAGAACAAAATTTAGACTAAATCACTACAATGAAATTAAGGATTCACAAAATTTAATACAGTGGTTATTTTAACTGCATATGAATCATAGCTATGTCATGCTTTCTTTTAAAAATAATCCCATATTATGAATTTCAGATACATAGAATGGCTGGAATTAGACCAACATAATTCTTTTAAAGAAATAGAAAATATTTGAAACTATAGTAGTATATACATTTATTCTAACCTGTAGAATGTAGAACAACAAGCACAGACCTTAAGGCAAATGATGAATTTTGGATGGCAATATGTCAGTCCACTCCTCATCCACTATAACATCTGTACACACTAGTGAAGGATGTTAATAATGAAGAAGGCTACGCATGTGAGGGGACAGGAGGTGTGTGAGATACTTCTTTATCTTCTCAATTTTTCTGTGAACCTAGAGCTTTAAAATGTAAGTTAAAACAATTAGATAACTTTTACTTTTTGTTTTGTTATACAGAACTTGATTGCTTCCCTTGTAATTACACAGAAATGTCTAAAGCTTAAACACAGTATGTTACTTTTCATAGCAAGACATTTCTCCTAAGCTCATCTTTTGTTTAACACATTGAATTTTGCCTTACAAAGATAAATGACTGCTCCAAATTTGAGTAAATGTGAACAGTTTCAAACATAAAAACGTTTAATCACTACAATTAATGCTTTTGAGAAAAGCTAAACTAATTCCGATTTCTCCATAAATACTTATGATCAAAATGAAGGCAGAAGGATTAAATCTAAAATATTACCAAATGTAACAATCATAGCATCTACAGCTATCAATAGTGAATTTCAAGTTGATTTACCTTTTGGTAACATGAACCTAAGTTTAATATTTAGCTCTACTTGCATTGTTTGTGTCTCATGTATCAATAAAACTATATATACATATACATATATATCAATTGATATATTACAGAAATACATTAGATGACATATAGATTAGATATAGATTATAGATATAGACATAGACATAGACATAGACATAGACATAGACATAGACATAGACATAGACAGATATGTAGGGGTATATAATTGTCCCTTTCCCTTAGGTTTTGTAAAGAAAATTACCACTGACACATTCAGTTAGATCCTCATGCCAGCTTAGTAGGTTGTGTGGTTCACAGTGTGCAAGGTAATAACACAGGATGATTTAGTCTGATCACTAAAAGGTTCAGAGTGGAAAAATAAGAAATCTCATTAGGTAAACTGGCAGGTAGCCTTTTATTTATGAATCAAAATTCTCAATTCACACTAAAGTAAGTAAAGGCATCTGCTACCACATTCTGTTCGAGTGAATGCATGTGCACTGCACAGAATCCTAAAAATCAAGTGTAGTCTACAAGCCTGTGTTTGGGGAGCCAATCTTCCCCTAAAATTTAAACATTAAAGTATGTATGTTGCATGTGATAGCATTATTATTCTAAACATAACTTTATTCAATTTATCTAAGTAATTTTGTATGTTGACCCCCTGCAACTCAATTTGGGGAGTCTGCTATTTCACTGTGTCATTTATTAAATGGGTAAGTATATTAGGAATTTCATCAGTTTTGTCATTTGTAAAAAGAGAAAAAGACCTACTTTATTGTATTTTTTGAGTAAATGTGTTAACTGCTCCCCAGTCACACAGACATCAGGGTTCTTGTTCTGTTATCTCTGGTGGGTATGTGATATGGACGATGGGAAAACCAGTATAAAGTAGTTCCTTAGGATTTTTAAAACTAGGACTTAGAGAAAAGAGTAGAGAAAATAAGGACAGAGGAAAACTCTTAAGTAACAGGAAAACTGTCACCAACCAACCAAACAAAAAAGGTTTCCCTGGGCTGTGAGCTGTGGAATCTGCCTGGATCGACCCAGGGGCTGCAATGCACTGAGGAAAAAAGCCGCGGTGGTATTTCTTAGGGGACAACTCCCTACACATCATGTCTATTCAGTATTTCAAAAACTTTCTCTGTCCTGATCACTGCAGAAAAGTGGTAGAGAGAAGCCCAGATCTGAAAGGGCCCCGTGATCAGAGGCAATGGATGCCTCAGCAATAACCTCTGAGACAGATGACTGATGATCAAAGGCTTCCCCATCCACAACTCTGAGACAATCTGTAAACTCCCAGAACACTGACATAATTCTAGAAGGAGGAACAGAAAGTATATGAATTATAGTTTGGGAATGTCTGCAACTTCAATTGAATGGAGACTCAGAAGCCAAGTACAGTTGATTTGTAGGAACTGAAAAAGCACACCATAGTTCTTGCATACCTGATCCTGTGGACAGAGATTTATACTTGTTCTCAGTAGCTAGCACAGTCCTTAACACTTCATCAGGCCTACTGAATGTGTGCTATTATTACTTCCGGTCATTTACAAAAAAGTAAAAGAGACTATGGTACTTTGGCAGGAAAACCCTAAAAGTATTCACGTTTCATATTCAGGATAACATGGAAGAGTCAAAGTAGGATAAATAAATAAAAATTACTTTGCATTTAGACTTTCAACACTCTAATCTATAAGTTGTGTACAGAAACCAAAAAGACCAAAGAGGATACACTGATAACCCAAACTCTCTTCCATATGTTTCCCAGCCTTAAAGCCATAATATTCCCAATAAGCATGCTATGATGCCTTCTGTGTAAATAAAAGTTAAAAACTCAAAATTATTCTGTGTCCAACCCTAAAACAGAAAGAAACACACACACACACACACACACACATTGATGGAAGAATTGGTAATATTCAAAAAAATCTGAAGCTCACTTCATAGTGATATACTGATGTTGGGTTCATGATTTTAATGTAATATGAAAGTTTTAGGATTTGCAGAAATTCTTCTCGCTATATCTTTAAATCTTTCTAAACTGAGTCTGAAAATAATCTAGGAAAACTTATTATATACCTACTTCATACAATGAACTGGAGAACACATTAATGAATTAGGTCTCAATCACTTAATAGGATATATAAACATGTATATAAATATGATTCAGAGATTTATGTTTGTCATTCTTACTAGAATTTACAGGGGGCAATATGAAGTCACTGAGGTATACAGAGTTAATTTAAAGGTTATACGAAATAGTAATGATATTTTTCCAGGTCTGCCTGTAAGAAGCTTGGAAGTCACTGCTCCATCCTAATAACAAGCAAAAAGCTGAACAGACTGAAAAATCCACAATTCTTAGATTCATAGGGAGGAGAGGACACAGGGAAAACCACTGCCCTCAAGACTGGAGAGACGGACCGTTGAACACAGAGTCCTAGCTTACATGAGCAGAGGCTTACGAACAGGAACCATAATGAGGCCTGGCTGAGCTGAGCTGTAATTAGCATAAAGCTGAGCTGAATTAGCATATTGCTGGAGCTTCGGTACAGATAATTCAGAGCACTAAAAACTCCAGGGAGGCACAATCATAAAGAGATCTCCAAAAATTGTGAGATTTACCTCTAGGGGTTTGACCAGGTTCCATAGTATCTGAGAATAAACCCCTCTGCTTCCAACAGAAGGAGAGGAAAAGGCAACACTTTGAAATATACCAAAGCACTCTATTCTCCCCAGCAAGGCCTGCTTTTAGTGGAAACTAGTTAACCAGAGTCTAACCTGCTGGGTGTTATCTGAGCCTAACATGTGTAAGCTCTAATCTTGCACATAGGAGAAAAATAGATGCACAACTTGAGCCCAATCTGGCCATGTCCCATCTCAGGAAGGAAAAAAACAAACCTGAAAACGTTTATGAAGCTCACAGTCCAGAGGCATAGGCTCAGTATGACACTAAGGCCTAACCATAAGACTATAGAATATTCCTTTCACCCACACCACACCACCACATTGTTGAAGGCCCATTTATTGAGTTTCTTTTACCTGGTACATCATGGATGACTATCAATAAAATAAAATAAAACCCTACAAATTGCACCAAAAGGCAAAAAAATAAAAATAAAAAGGACAATTTAAAGAGAAAGAACAAGCATCAGAATAAGATATTGCAAGAATGCTGGAATTATCAGACTAGAAATTTAAAACAATGATGAGTAATATGCTAATAATTCTAATGGATAATGGAGAAAGCAAGCAAGAAAAGATGGGCAATATAAGCAGAGAGATAGAGATCCTAGGAAAGAACTAAAAAGAAATGCTAGAATTAAAAAAAAAAAAAACAACACCAAAATACTGTTATAAGAATGAAGATCCTGATGAGCTATTCCTAGACTGGACAAATTAGAATATGAGAGAAAGAGGATATATCAACAGCATTCTTGAAAACCAAAATCGAAATCATTGTTGTGTAGTGCAAGCAACAGAATGACCACTGGAGTCCAAGCCGATTGAAATTTAAGGAGCCTTTATTAACCGGCCAGTGTCTGCTCAGCCTTCCTCCACGCAGGGAGCACAGAGAGCTGCCCTGACCTCAGGTGCAGAATAGCTTTTAAGCACTAAAACCATATCCTAGTTGGCAAGCTAAATGGAACAACAACAAACTTACATAACGCAGGTTTTCAGCTATCTTGGGGGCAAACTGCAAAGGTGCTAAAACCATATCTTATGTGGTTGAGCTAGCAGCATCCTGTTTTATAATTTGTAGCTGGGGTCTGTAGCCAGTATAGCATAGCTGAAATTTTTCCACTCTACTACACAATGACAAAAATTCAGAACATAATATTCAAAAACTGTGGGACAACTACAAAATTAAATGTGAATACCAGAAGGAAAGGAAACATAAAAAAAAAATATTTGAAACAATAATGACTGATAATTTCTTGGAGAACACCAAGGTGAATACACAGTTAAGCATAGCCCAGCCAGCGTGGCTCAGTAGTTGAGTATCTACCAACCTATGAACCAGGAGGTCACGGTTCAATTCCCAGTCAAGTTACATGCCCAGGTTGTAGGCTGGATTCCCACTCCTGTCTGGGGTGTGAAGGAGGCAGTCAATCAGTTATTCTCTCTCATCATTGCTGTTTCTCTCTCTCTCTCTCTCCCTCTCTCCCTCTCCCTCTCCCTCTCCCTCTCTCTCTCCCTCTCCCTCTCCCTCTTCCTCTCTCTTCCTTTTTCTCTGAAGTCAATAAAGTTGTGTTTTGTTTTGTTTTAAATATGTAAGCATATTATCTTCAAGCTACAGAAAATTAGAGATAAAGGAAAAATCCTGAAAGTAGCCAGAGGGGGAAAAAACCTTACCTGTAGAAAACCAAAAGTAAGAATTACATTATACTTCTCAGAAATCAAGCAGTCAAGAAAAGAGTGTATTATGCAAAAGAAAGTCAAAAAAACTCATAGACACAGACAACAGTATGGTAGCTACCAGAGAGAAATGGGAATACAAGGGTAGTAAACTGTTAAGGGAATCAAATATATGATGACAGATTATTTGACTTTAGGTGGTGGGCACAGAATGCAATATACAGATCATGTATCACAGAAAACTATACTTGAAACCTATATAATCTTATTAACCAAAGTCACCCCAATAAAATTAATTAAAAAACTATAAGACATTCAAATAGAAGGTAATGTTTGCTAATTATAAAAGGACAGGGACATTTTATAATTAGGGGGGTGGGTAACAGATCAGCCAAGGGACTTTTGTGTATGCATTTAAGCATAACCAATGGACTCAGAACACTGGGGGGTAGGGGAGGCTGGGGGAAGGGCAGGGGGAAAAAGAGATATATGTTTTAATCTTTGTAAAGCTTTATGTAATAATAAAAAAAAGAAAAAAAAGAATTCAAAAAAAAAGAAAGAAACCAGTTTAAATATAAATTCACATATAGATTAAAAGTAAGTAAATGGAGTAAAATATGCATGTAAATTCTATGTAATAAAAGCCCAGCAAACAAAATGGTGGAATGAAAAAAAAAATTGGTGGAAAGATCAGAAAGACCAGAGACCAGAACACCACAGCCCCTCACCCAGGCTGGCTCTGCCCGCCCCCCCCCCCCCCCGGAGTGGTTAGGAGCACCCCTAGGCAATGCGATAGAGTGTGAGCTTCATGGGTGAAAGTTGAAGAAATAGGGAAGAAGGTCTTAAGAGTCTGTGGGGTTGGGGTGGTCAGCCTGGAGTAGGTTTGGAGTGTGCTGGGGAAAAAAGAGGAAAATCCTATTGGAAAACAGCTCAGCACAGTTCCTTTCTCATTGAGAACCGGGACAATGCCAGCCATGGACTGAATGGGTGGTTGTTTCATGAGTGTGCTTGGGACGGATATGTTCATAGCAGCAACAGTACTACTGAAACTTCACTAATTCCAAATAGTAAACAGCTATCAATGTCAACAGAAAAATCCTCTCCAACTAGAGGCCCTGGACATTGCAACGCGCCTGAAAGAAACACCAGTTAAGGAGGAGCTAGAAAAACCAGAAGTATGCGACCAGAGGATTGTGGGATTGTGGAGGACACCTGGGCGCCTACTGTTAGAACACGGGCCTCTTATTGTGCATGTACATGGTCAGCACTATAGTCCTCAGTCTCACAGTATTTGGAAGTGACTTCTGGCAGGACATTATTTCAATTGAGGTTTGCTGTTCCCTTGCAGCAAGGAAGATCAGAATTAAAGGTTTTGTCTGTTACCTTGGTTTGAAGCAGAGGAGAATGGGATAGTGATGAATAAGAAACTTTGGAGATAGTGAAGGGCAGTTTGTCCAGACTGTTGAGAGCTCAAAATTAGAATTTAATTGGGATAGAAATCCTGCTAATAGCACCTGATGCCTGAAATCTGTGCACTCTATTTTTAGGTTTTCCAGTTCAAGTTTTTGGAGACTGCCTATCAAAGCATTCTTGGTTGGAAAGTGCAGAACACCATAGCCCTTGCACAGGCTGGCCCTGCCCCCAAGGGAGCAGTTAGGGGTGATCAGGCAGGAAGGTGAGTAGTTAGGAACCAGAAGTCACAGATTGTGAGAAGGATGTCCAACTGTCAGTTTAGTTAGGTCTGATCCTACAGGACATCCCCCAAAAGGTCCCAAATTGTGAGAGGGTTCAGGCAAGGCTGAGCCCCACCCACCCCCACCCCCAATGCATGAATTTCATGTACTGGGTCTCTAGTAGTAATATAAAAACACAAATAACTATGTTAATTTCAGACATAGCATATTTCAAAGTAAGAAATATTATCAGAAATAAAGAAGGGCATTACATAATGATAAAATGGTTAATTCTTCAAGAAATATAATCCTTAAATTCAATGCAGTTAACAACAGAGTGTCAACCTGCATGAGGAACAAATTAATAAAATTTCAAAGGTAATAAATAAATCCAATTAGAGACTTTGGCACCAATCTAAATAGATCCAGCAGGCAGAAAATCAATAATAATATATTGAACTCATACCATCATTAGTAACTAGATATAACTGACATCTGTAGATCAACTCATCCAGTAATAAACATTCTCAAGTTTATCTTGAACATCCACCAAAATAGAACACATTCTGGGCCATGAAACACAATTTAACACATTTAAGGATATTAAAATCGTACCATGTCTGCTCTAAGAAAACCAAAAAATGACACTAGACATCAATAACATAAAAAAATCACTGATAATTTCAAAAATAAAAGGACATTCAAAAACACACTTTGGTGTAGCATATGGGTCAAAAAGAAAGTCAATAGAAATTTAAAATATTTGAAACTAAATAATAATGAAAATACAGGTTGTGAAAAGTTTGGGATGCAGATAAAACAGAGCTAAGATGGAAATTTATAGAATTGAATGCACATATTAGAAAAGAACATTGATAATTAACTAGAGGCCCAGTGCACAAAAAATCGTGCACTCAGCGGAGTTCCCTCATCCTGGCCTGTGCCCTCTTGCAGTCTGGGACCCCTCAAGGAAAGTCCACCTGCTGGATGTCTGACTGCCAATTTAGGCCTAATCCACAGGAAGCACTCCCTGTGGATTAGGCCTAAACTGGCAGTCAGACATCCCTCTGGTAGCCCAGGAGCCCTCAGGGGATGTCCACTTGCCAGTGGGGAGCAGGCCTAAGCTGCAGTCGTACATTCTTAGTGCTACTGAGGAGGCAGCAGAGGCTCCCACCACCACCGCTGTACTGGAAGCTGTCATCCTGGCATATGGCTGAGCAGAGCTCCCCCTGGGGAAGCACATTGACCACCAGGGGGCAGCTCCTGCATTCAGCATCTGCCCTCTGGTGGTCAGTGTGTGTCATAGTGACCAGTCATTCCCAGTGGTTCTGCTGTTAGGGTCAATTTGCATATTACCCTTTTATTATATAGGACTAGAGGCCCAGTGCACGAAATTGTTGCATGGAGTGGGAGTGGGAGGTGGGGGTGGTGTCCCTCAGCCCAATCTGCACCCTTTCCAATCAGGACCCCTTGAGGGATGTCCGACTGCCCGTTTAGGCCCGATCCCACCATGGGATCGGGCCTAAACGGGCAGTCGGACATCCTTTTCACAATACAGGACTGCTAGCTCCTGACCTCTCGCCTGGCGATTGCCTCAACAACTCTCCTGCCAGCCTGATCAATGCCTAACTGCTCCTGTGCTGGCCTGACTTCCCCTAACTGTCCTCCCCCTGCCAGGATGGTCCCTGCCAACTGCCCTCCCCTGCAGGCCTGGGTTCTCCCCAGCTGTCCTCCTCTGCCAGCCTGGTCCCCCCCAACTGTCCCCCTCTTCCAGCCTGATTCCCCCCAACTGTCCTCACCTGCAGGCCTGGGTCTCCCCAACTGTCCTCCCCTGCAGGCTTGGGTCTCCCCCAACTGCCCTCCCCTGCAGGCCTGGGTCCCTGCCAACTGTACTCCCTTGCTGGCCATCTTGTAGTGGCCATCTTTAACCACATGAGGACAGCCATTTTTGACCACATGGGGACAGTCATCTTGTGACGGTCAATTTGCATATTACTCTTTTATTAGATAGGATTATTATATAAGATAATCTAAGTTTTCACCTTAGGAAACTAGAAAAGGACAAAAATTAAACCCAACAGTAAGAAAGGAATAATAAAATTAGAGAAAAATTAATGAAATTAAAAACAGGAAATAAGTGGAGAAAATTAATAAAACTAAAAAATTTCTTTGAAAAGATCAATGGAATTAAGTCCCTAGATGGATAACTAAGAAAAAGAGAAAAAAACACAAATTATTAATATTGGAAATGAAAGAGGCAAATTATTACAGATGGACAAAATGGACACAATTTTTCAAAGATAAAATTTGTCAAAAGTTACTGGGAAGAAATAGATAATCTGAATATACCTATTTCTATTAATGAAATTGAAACAATAACTAATCTTCCAAAGCAGGAAGCATAAGGCCCAGATGGGTTCACTGGTGAATTTCTACCAAATTTCTATAATCTCTTTCAGAGGATAGAGGCAGAGGAAGTACTTCATCCCTCACTCTGTGCGCCTAGCATTGTTCTAGTACCCAAACTAGTCAAAGACATTACAAGGAAAGAAAAATGCAGAATAATCTTTCTCTCATGAGCAGAGATGACAAAAACCTCAACAAAGTATGAGCACATTTAGTCCAACAATGTATAAAAGAATTACATACCACAACTAAGTGAAATTTTTCAGGCATGCAAGGCTGATTCAACATTTCAAATAAATTAATGTAATCCACCACATAAATAGCCTGAAAAGATAAGATAATATCAGTAGGTACAGATGAAACACTTGACAGATCAACATAAACATTGTGAGGAAATAAGAGGGAGGAACTTCTTCAAGTTAATAAAAAATATCTACAAAAAATCTACAGAAAATAGCACACTTAATGGTGAGGAACTTAAAGCTTTCCCTCTAAAATAAGGTAAAAGCAAAATTGTCCCCACTCATCACTCCTTTTCAACAATGCAATGCAATGAGACAAGAAGAGGAAATAAAGGTATACATGTTGGGGGAAAAAATAAATAAAACTGCATTTGTTCACAGATGACATAATCATTTGTAGATATTTCAAATTAATAATAATAATAATAATAAAGACCTGCTGGAACTAAATGATTATAGCAGGATTGCAGGATATAAGGTTACTTTTTTAAAAAGGCAATTATTTCCCTATATACTATCAGTGAACAGGTGGATTTATAAAATTAAAAATGAAATACCATTTATATTAGCACCCCCAATAATGAAATACTTATGTTTGTATCTAGCAAAATATGTGAAAGTCTCTATGATGAGAACTACAAATCTTTGGTGAATAAAGTCAAATCAGAACTAAATAAATAGGTATTTCATGTTCATGGATAGAAAGACTCAATATTAGCAAGATGTCATTTTATCCCAACTTAATATATAGCATTAATGCAATCTAAATCCAAGAAGATTACTTCATGTATATTTATAAATTGATTCTAAAATTTATATGCAGGCAAAAGTTACAGAATAACACACAAAATTTAAAGAGAAGAACAAAGTTTGAGGACTGACACTAAACAATTTCAGGACTTGGTATAAAGATAAAGTATTCAAAACAGTGTGGTATTGGTAAAAGAATAGACCAATAGATCAATGGAACAGAAGATAGAGTTAATAAATTGACCCATGTAAATATAATCAAATGATCTTTGACCATGGAGGAAATACTGACTTTAAAGAGTAGGTGCTAGCCCTAGCTGGTTTGGCTCACTGGAGAGAGCATCGGCCTGTGGACTGAAGGGTCCCAGGTTTGATTCAGGTCAAGGGCATGTACCTTGGTTCTGGGCACATCCCCAGCAGAGGGTGTGCAGAAGGCGGATGATCGATGCTTCTCTCCCATTGATGTTTCTAACTCTCTATCCCTCTTCCTTCCCCTCTGTAAAAAAATTAATAAAATATATCTTTGAAATTTTTTTTTTAAAAGAGTAGGTGCTAGAATAACTGGACATACACATGCAAAAAATATGAACCTGGAGGCAGAGATCTTATTCCCCTTAGAAAAATTAACTCAAAAAGATCACAGATGTATGTCAAATACAAATTATGCAATTTCCAGAAGATGACATAGGAAAAAACCTTGATGCCTTTGGGTATGGTAATGACTTTTTAGAAACAACACCAAAGATCTGGCCTATAAAATAAATAGTTGGTAAACTGTAATTCATTTAAATTAAATACTTTTTATTTGGAAGACAATATCAAGGAAATGAGAGGACAACCCATAGACCAAGAGAAAATACTTATAAAAACACATCTGATAAAGGACTGTTATCCAAAATGTACAAAGAACTCTTAAAACTCAACAATAAGAAAGCAAAAACTGATTAAAATACCAGCCAAAGACCTTAACAGACACTTAACCAAAGAGAATATACAAATGGCAAATAAGCATGTAAAAAGATGCTCCTCATTGTATGTCATTGTGCCATGCAAATTTAAACAACGAGTTACCACTACACCCCTATTGGAACGTCAAAAATCAAAACACTGATAACAACAAAGCCAGCAAGAATGTGAAGCAACAGAAACTCTCATACATTGCTGTTAGGGATGAAAAAATGGTATAGCAACTATGGAAGTCAGGTTAGTAGTTTCTTACAAAATTAAATATACCTTTATCATATGATCTAACAATCATGTCATTATGTATTTATTCAAAATAGTTAAAAACAACTTATGTTCACACAAAAACTTGCCAAAGGATATTTATAGCAACTTCATTTGTAACTAGTTGTACCTGGCCACACATTGCTGTGGCTCAGTCTGGTTAAATGGAAAAGAAAGAAAAGAGAAAGTGCACATTTCTAATATGTTCAATTGCACAATGCTTGTGGGTGTAGAATGCACCCTCCCAGAGGGCTGCCAGGCTGGTCTGGTCTCGCACATGTGCACCTCTGCAGCCTGGGCCCCCCAGCACCGGCCTGCACCCGCTGCTTCTCACCAGCGGCCCATGCCCCATGCCCTGTGCCCGAAGCAGCCCAGCTACTTCCGACTCCTGCAGGCAGAGACCCTCACCGAGCTGCCCAAAACCCAGAGGAAAAAGGAGCCCAGGAAGCTCCCAGGCCCTCACCCACCACACTCCCCGTGAGCCCTCAGCCACTGGCGTGGGGGGTACCACAGAGGCCGCCCATGCCCTGAGCCCCAACCCCACTTGAGGCCCAGCCCCGCGCTGGTTGGTATTTCGCAACATGATAATTGGCATGCCGATTGAATTCCATCCCTGGAAGATCAAGTGAATTCCAAAATTCTGTTGGATAATTAATCACTTCATTTGCTTCCACAACAATGTCGATGGACTTGTATGTAACTGCCTGGCTTTGAATGTTAAACTGAATAATATTGTTAAGTTCGTAGCATGTGTTGCTTTTATGTCCAACAGATGGCACTTTTTTTTTTCAAAAAAAAGCATGTTTTTACCTGTTTTTTCAAAAAAGCATGTTTTTACCTATCACAGGTGTGACATCTATATAATGTAGGTATATAAAAACATGCGCATATTTGAATGCAGTGTTGTGTCAAAATTTCAAAGCAATCAGTGAAGAACTTTCAGAGATTTGAGATTTTGAAGAAATGCACATTTACATTTTTATTTATATAGATTGCCAAATCTGGAAGCAATCATTTTAATGCAATTTATTACACTCATATCTCCAGTCTCTTGGAAGCAATCAGTATGACCTTCAATATGTGAAAAAATAAGCAAACTAGTATCTTCAGACAATGGAATGTTATTCAGTGGTAAAAATCAATGAGCTATTAAGCTATGATGGTTAGGTTTGGAGGTGACAGAGAATGGTCACGTTAATAGATGGAACACAGAGGAATTTTAGGACAGTGAAAATACTCTGTATGATACAGTAATGATGGGTACATGTCATTATACATTTGTCCAAACTCAAAATGTACAACACCAAGAAAAACACTAATTAAATTATGGACTTTGGATAGTAATGATGTATCTTTCCAATTCCATTGATTTTAACAAATGGACCACTCTAGTGGGGGATGTTGATGATGGGGGAGGTGATTGATATATGTGTGATAGCAGGGGCCTCCACATAGAAATCATTGTACCTTCCCCTCAATTTTTCTGTGAAACTTAACCTGCTCTAAAAAAATAAAGTCTTCATTAAAACAAAGCAAAACTAAAACAAAATCTTTTTAAAATTTGTGAAAAATAAAGATAAAAAGTTTAGGTTCCATCATTTTGCAGAGCACATTAAAGGTCAGGTTATTGTGTTTTACTCAGTTTTGCAGGGTTTTGACCTAGGAAGTAACTTGTTCAAGTGTTAATTATAAAAAATACTGTATTCTTTTAATAACAGTGTCTTATTCTAATAAAGAATATGAGAAGGTTTGACTACTTTTTTACTTGGTAGGATGAATTATAGTGCCCCAGGAGAACCCTGGGGAATAGAGGAAGCCAACAGCTGAGAAAGATTACTGTGAAAGCAGAATAGTCCATCAAAAGTAAATGTTGACATATAACACATAGTGACATGTGAAAGAAGTTGTTCCAAAGGACAGAAAGTAACAGATTTCCCTGTAGGTCAATAGAATGTGAGGATATGGAAGCCAAGACAAAAAAAAATTGTATGGAAAAGCACAGCATAAGGAAAACTGTGTCAGGGTGAAGCTATTGGGTTCATATTTAGGACAGGACTCCACATTTGCAAAGGAAGAGAATGGCCAAGGCCATCGCCTGGCCTTGTCTAGAGAGGCTGAAATAAAAAGTTGAGTATTATAACTAGATTCTTAGCCCCTTCCAAATCCATAGACTACCTTAATCCCCCTCCTCTCTAAACAAAATTAAAGGAGCCACTTATCCACTCCCTGACTATGTAAGAAGTTCATAGTATGGCAGGAGACACTTAGCTTATTGAAAGGGGCCATTGAAAAATGATAAATCCTCAACCAAGGATAGGTATCCCATAGGAATTATATGCAAAGTGGCAAAGAGAAGAGCCAGAGTTTTGGACTCAGAGATGTTAGATGGTATCAAAAAGTAAGAACAAGACCCGAAGGAAGGCCAAAATAGACATGTGAACACTACTTAAACTAAACCACACAGGAATGCCCGGGTGCATCAGGAAGAATAGTAGATAGAGAAGAATTAGGTGTTCAATTTTTTTTTTTCCTGCTCTGTCCTGCTAAAGTTGAACAAATTAAACATTTCCTAAGGTATTTACAACCTAAGATAAATGCACCTTCTTCCTCTAAGAGCTTATGGTTCAAATGGAAAGATCATCCTAAATCCCAAACTCTAACCAACCTGGTGCTGAGTAATAGTAAATCATTGGCCCATGTGGATGGCCACAGTTGTGGGAGTTGTTGCCTCTGGAAGAGTTCATACTACAGAGACAGGGGTATTGAGCATATCTTAGATTCCATTTACAAAACCAAGTTATCAATTGAACACTGAGAGGCCTTAGAATGATATAGAAATGAAATTTTCCAAATCAGAGAACATTTTTCTATCTTTCAGACATTTTCGGTCTAATAATACTTGAGGAGTCTAACAGAAAATAAAATACGCTATAGTTTATTTAGCATGACTCACCATAGCGATGATATTTCCATACCTTATAATCTGAGGCTGAATCATTCATATGTGAAAGACTTTATAGGCAATTTCTGTATTCCTACAATTGCACTTTCTGTGAAAAGTTAATGGAGCTTGGAGCTAACCCCCAATAAAGGAAACTAAGAAATATAACGGGAAATGTACCAATTAATATGCTAGCTGTTTTACATAAATTAATTTATGCTGTGAAAACAGTAGCAAAATTACACCATGTATGTGAATGGTAGCATATTTTAACTTATATTACTATTATAGAGATCAAGATGAGTAAATAAGCTTTTTGGAAAGTTATATTAATTTGCTAACATTACAACAGTTTTCTAGAACTAAAGCCATATCAATTTTTTTAAAGAGGGACTTTGATAATGAGAGAAACTATATATTAAATGTATATAAAACACAAAGTACACATATTTGTAAGCAGGATGTGATTTGTTTTAAGGACAGCCTTTGTTGTCATATAACTTGAATGTTCTCTCCTGACATTTATACACTCACATCTCCAGTCTCTTAGAACATTCTGCTTCCATTTCTAGGTCAGGGGCTTTCTTCTTCAAAGTATCCATTCTGTCATCATTGAACATGGAATTAAATCGATCTTGGTTACTTGTCATCAATAACATTCAAACTGATCATTCGCAATGGAATACAGCTTAAAATTTATGAACAGGTTAGTATATTAGAAGAAATGACAAGATAATGTTGAGATGATTAACATTTATGCTTTAATTTTCTAAAATAAACAAAATAAATAAATTATTTTGACAAGGACATGAGTAACTTGAACCATTTAGGATCAATCTAAAATTATAAAAGTAATATAAATATTAGTCTTTTGAAAAAGTCTACTTTATACATTTCTGAATGGGCTATGATGAGGAATGTTGGTATTTTTCATTTTACATAGCAAAGTACACTTTAGCTGGAGTGTACACTTTCTTCAGCAACCTCTCAAATGACCAGGAAATTTTGGAGGGCCTTCAATGTTATATTGTTAAAAAAATTTTCTTTCTGAGAAGTAACCAGAGAAAAGCTCCTTATTTTGAGAAAAAAAAATGATTCTCTCATCTAAACTAATAAAAGCAAAATATTAAAATTAACCGTTTCTCCGAGACAGGGTAAGCCACACCCATCAGCCAATCAGAGCGGCTATATGCAAATTAGCCCAGCCAACATGGCGGCCGCCACTCACGGACCTGAGTAAACAGCCCTTTCCATTGCGGCAGGAGCGAAAGTGAAGCTGCGCCCCTCAGCTCAGCTCCGATTAAACTGCCTCTAGAGAAACACAGCTTTTTGAAACATTGTAACAATCATAGAATCCTCCGGAGCTGAAGGAAAGAGCAGCTCCGGCCTAACCAGTAAAAGTAACAATTGTTTCATTACAGACACTGTGAGGTGAGGCAGAGGAGACTTCGTTAGTAGTTAGAAGGCCGCCTTAAAGGAACAGTGTATCAATTATAGAAGATGACCCCAGGCCTTCAAGGAACAGTATCAATTATAGGCGATAAATCACAAAAACCTGCGTCTAGCCAGCCTTGCTGGGATGTTGGGTCAATGGGAGCTGTGGGCAGCCTTAAAGCCCCTCATCCAGGCTGGTCAGGCACGCCAGCAGGTGGGCATCCCCCAAGGGGTCCCAGACTGTGAGAGGGCACAGGCCGGGCTGAGGGACCTCCTGAGTGCACAGAGCGGCTGCAGGGCGGGACAGCGCAGGACCCAGGACCCGTGATG
>PVJC01032004.1:0-20200 GCA_004026665.1 Murina feae | reverse complement strand
TCGCCGAGGGCCGAAAACAGTTTCCCTCTCGCTCCTGCTGCAACGGACGCTGCCTAAACGTTTACTCAGGTCCGTGAGTGGCGGCCGCCATGTTGGCTGGGCTAATTTGCATACAGCCGCTCTGATTGGCTGGTGGGCGTGGCTTACCCTGTCTCGGAGAAATGGTTAATTTTAATATTTCGCTTTTATTAGTTTAGATTATTATACAAAAAAACAAAAAGGACTTTTATGAAACTATTACTTATGAAGTCAAATTCCTCTTGCTTCACTTGATGCGTTATCATATTTACAGCAGAATCTAGAAGTGTTGTGAGCCACTATTATTTGGTATGTGGCAAGTTTAGTCTTTCTTTTCCTGAACTCATCTTCCTTCCTCAGTGCCCATTATGTCTGCAGTTCCTGGGAAAGGGGCGAGCTCACACATAATGTATAAATCTGAGGGCCTGTCTGAAGCTTTTCACTTCTGCTGCTGGGGAATCCATAGCTTTTATCATCCTTGCTGACCCCCATCTCTGTTTTGCCGAATAGCTCCTGTTTTTCTTCCACTGACGCTTAGCTATTGTTAACAAAAAAACGCAATGAAACCTGTGGAGAATTTTGTGAGTTTATTTGAGCCAAACTGTCAACATATGCCGGGAAGCAGAACCTCAATGAACTGAGATAATGCTCCGGAGAATGGGAGTTTACACGGTGCTTTTATAAATTTACCATCAAAAGGAAAACACGTAAGTGGGTTACATGAAATTCATTGGTGATAGATTAAGGAGGTGGGATAAAGCAAAGCGGGGAAATCCCTGGGATTGGATAAAAAGAAAATGATGTACACATACCCAAGTGAGTGCAGGATCAATTAACATGATAATGAAGGACATTTGGTTGTGCCCCAGGGGCTTCAGAAATAGGGAAGTTACAAGTCACCCAGACATTTCACAAATACGTTATCTTAGAGGCAAAAAAGACAAATGCTCAGTAAAGATCAAAGGTGATTTCTGTCAGGGAAAACACTGGCCCAGGATGTGGCCACCCACCATAACCTGTTTGTAGATAAATATCTAATTTTCAGACCATCTTTGTGATCACTCTAGGTCTCTGGGCCTGCAGGAATGGCATGCAGGCCTCCGCTGAGCATGTGGCTCCTTTTGTCCACACTATATTTCCCACAGCAGAGCTGTTGGACACAGTTCTTTCCTTTATAATGCAGATATGAGAGACAGGGGGAGGGTCCACTGAGGGAGAGTGCTGGAGAGTGTTGGTGTAGGCTCACTGTACCCAAAATAAGTCCCGTTCTTCCCGTGCCTTGTCTCCCAGTCTGATCACTTCATTCTGTAATTTTCCCTTCCCTTCTTCCCTCCCTCCATTCCTTCCTCCCAATGTATTCTGAGCTTCTATGGGCCAGGTATTATGTGAAACCTTTCATAGACCCTATTACCAATTGAAAAGTATCTGCACCCCAGTGTTAACTGTATTCATGTACTTTCCTATTAAGAGTTGTGTGTTATCCAGGGCACTAAACTCAGTCTTAATTTTAGAAAGAGGAAGCCTCTCATTTTCTCAACAATTATCTGGAATTCCCATGCTTTGGTCTTTTGCAATCTCAACAGGATATGAAAACAAATCTTTGAGATCAAAAGGTGTCGCAACAAATCTTTCAATGTGTCTGAAACACACACCTTTTCTTTCAGTGACCCAGGGAGTCTGTGCATTGCCACAAAAAAACCTCTGGGGGGCAGTATAGCTCAGTATTGCAGCTTTTAAAGGTGTTAAATATTCACACAGTATGATTTTTGATCATTGGCTTATCTCTATCTGGTTAATGAACCGTTTCTAGGAAGGTCACTAAAGGAGAAAGCAAGTTGTGTCATTCTATCATTCCCTCTTTTTTCTTTTTCTGGCATTTGACAAATAGAAGGACGACCCTCAGGACACAGAGTCCTACTTAGTTTGGGGAGATTTAGAACTGATGGCAGAGGGTATTGGATTCAGAGAAAATGCCTTAATTGGGAGTTGGTTTCTTTGTTTTAAACATGGAATAGAGTGGAGAATCTCGGAGGGAAGGCGGGAGAGGGTGAAAGAGTGGGAGGTAATCAAGCAAAGACATTGTATGCATATATGTGTAACTCATGGACACAGACAGTAGGGTGGTGAAGGCCTGGGGCGGGGGTGTGCAGATGCGGGCTGGAGGGGATCCTTGGGGGAATGAGGAAGGGAACATATGTTATACTTATAAAAATAAAGATTTATTTTTTAAAAAATAAGTCTCAGTGGGGAAGCAAGAGGAGAGAAGAGGGGGATCCCTGATACTGATTGAGATGATTAGCATTCTCCTCCTGGATTTCAGAGTGTGTTTAGAGCATTAAAGAAATCAGGAAGGTCAGTAGGCAAAAGAACTATTGATACATTCAACAGCCTGATTGCATCTCCAGAGATTTATTCTGAGTGAAAAAACAACAACAACATTAAAACAAAACAAAAAACATCCCCAAGTTTAGCCTGTGATTCCATATAAATATAATTCAAGTATTACCTGACCTCACTCATAGTGGAATCTAATGAACACAATAGATCCAGAGACATAGAAGCGTGGGACAGACTGTGGAATCTCAGAGGGAAAGTGGATGTGGGTGGCTAGGTAGGTGGGAAGAGATCAACCAAAGAACTTGTTTGCATATATGCAGAACCTGTGGACATAGACAATAGGGTGGTAAAGGCTGGGGGTAGGAGGTGAGTCAGGTTAGAAGGGGTCAGTGGGGGGAAAAAGAGGAATACAAGTAAGATTTTCAACAATAAAGATTTAAAAATAAATATCATTCATGAAATGACAAAACTACAGAAATGGAGCATGAATTAGTGGCTATCAGGTATGCAGGAGAGTGTGAGAGTAAGAGGAAAGTGTATATAGCCAATAAGTTCAATATGTTTGTGATACTGCATTTTTTATCCTTTTGCATTGCTCTAGTTTTCCCATTGGTGGACATTGGATAAAGGATACGTGGGATCTCTCTGTATTATTTCTTACACTTGCATGTGAATCAACAATGATCTCAACATTTTAAATGAACAAAAAATGGGGAGATAATTCAGTAATTTGTTGTTGTTGTTGTCCTGTTTTTCAAAAAGTAGCAATTTAAGAATGGATTGGAAGTACCATCTTAAAGGAGAACCAAATAAGAGACCAAAATTAAATGATCAGCCATTAGTTCCTTCCCTCTGAGGAAAACTAGCTCATCCTCAGTATTTAAATATTCACTCCATTCATATCATAGGATTTTATGAGAGTAGTTGACTGCAGTTAGTGACAAGGGTTTGCAGAGCTACCAGATACCAAGATACTGCTATTCTGTACCAAAAAGAGCTAAATCCTCCCCTTGTATAAGGTTTCTTACTCTGTGGTACTTCATAATCAGCAAAATGGGAACATTGGTTATAAAAAAAATGAAATTTATCTCTAATCTCTTTCATTTTTTACAGCAGTAACAGAATGGATCATTAGAATGATTTTACCATAAACATATATGAATTATACAAATTTATTTTAAATACTATAGTCTTGCTCTAATCTTAAAGTAAATATTCCAAAAAGTAGTTAATGTTTGGCTAACTATCTGTGAATTAAAAGAAGAGATGAAGGAAGATGTAAGAAAAATTTCTGATATTTCAGATACATAGTGTATTTCATACATGAAAAACAAACAAATTGGTATGCTATTTGCATATATTATAACTTCCATTATATTATTAGACAGTGCACATAGTAAACACTATGGAGTGTGAGATATGATGACTTAATAACATCACTAAATACATATTTGTTTGAACATACTAGCTAAACCCAAGAACAATTATGATAGAGTTTTCAATTATACATTATAGCAATGAATGGAAGATCTAACATCAAATATAGGAAAGGCACCACTTCACTTTTGATATTCAGAAGTAGTTGTCAAGGATACCCTGTAGAGAATTCAGAAAATAATTACAAAATCAATAATTTACTCATAGCCTAATTACTATAGAAAACCACTTTTAAACTTTGGCATGTTCATTCTCCAAAAAAGAAATATATATATTTTTGTTGATTTCAGAGAGGAAGTGAGAGGGAGAGAGAGATAGAAACATCAATGATGAGAGGGAATCATTGATTGGCTGCCTCCTGCATACCCCACACTGGGGATCAAACTCACAACCCGGGTATGTGCCCTGACCGGGAATCTAACCATGATCTCCTTGTTCATAGGTTGGCGATTAACCCCTGAGCCTTGCCAACCAGGCTCTTTTTAAATGCAAACGTTTTTTCTTTATTTTAAAAATTGATTTATGGCTGTAGTCTATGTACCATGTCATTTTTTTTTTTCACATAACATATTGTGGCAGATTCCATTCCACCTTCCTTGCCTGTCTTCATGTTAGTCCTGTGCACTAAGGGATGAGTGTGGCTCAGTTCTGCTTATTGAGATGAGAGGAGAAAATTCCTGCCGACTATGGAGAATATATGCATATTTATTTCATGCTAAGAGTCAAGCACACTGGGAGAAAGTCTCTTTCTGCCAGGTTTGCTGCTTGGCTCCCTGCCTTTGAATATGGTTTTGATAACTGCCAAAGAAACTACACTGTGATTACAAGAGGATGAGTCAAAAAATGAGAGCGGTCAATGTGTTGCTTGCAGTAGAGCAGAAATCGTGGAGAGCTGGGTTCCGGATGTCTTTGCTGAGAGCTAAACCAAAGCCCTGCAGCAGGCATATACCTTGGACAAATTGTTAGGTGGGAAAAATAATCCAAAGTTTGTTGAAGTCACTAGTCATTGGTTATCTGTAACTGGATATTTGAAGCAAGTATGGTCCCCAGCGTGACACGTGCTATTGGATAATCTGCGTGGTGGTGGTTATAAATGCCGTGGAATATTTCAGAGAGGATTCATCATGGTTATTTATTTTCATCTGTCTGCTATCGCTGAACTGGAAGCCTTTAAATCTTATGGGTCACATAAGAGGAATAACCTCTGTGCATACCAGTTTCCTGGCCTTTTATCTTTAGGTGACTTCACCAAAGTGAGTTCACCAGTTCTAAAGACATCATAAATTGTATGGTTTAAAATACATTGCAAGTAGTTGAAGCAGGGGGTCTCCCAGGGGTGAGGACAATGGAGCCCCTAAGCGCTAGGACGCTTGCATGCACGACTTTGGAGACCAGGTTCTGTGACACAGGTCTAATTTTATTGCGGAAGTACAGCAGCATTTATAGGTGGAGGTGGCCAATCATAGAACATCTTCTTAGGGAGCCAATAAGCGTAAAGGTTGGGGTACTGTGTACGTGGCTCTGGGAGGGGCTCAGGTGGGCGTTGCCATCTTCCTGGTGTGCCAGAAAGATCTGAACTGCTGGAGTGAGCTCACAGCATTGCATCAGCCACTGTACTGAGATAAACCTCCTGTGCTCTACCTACAAGTAGTTAAGTTACATTTCATTCACAGATTACTGAAGAAAGAATTAACAATTTCAAGGATATTAGATTATTTTCCTAAATCCACAACAAAAACCAGGACGAAAAACCAAGGTTTCAGGTCCTGGTTATTTTCATCTTTGGAATATCCTACATCCAGTCCTCTGTAAGGCCTGGAGAGCAGCATGGGAAGAGACAGAGCTATGAAAGATATTAAACATGATAAGCTTTCTTTAAGACTGTCTACTACCTTTTTCTGTAACAGCTTTTCCCTTTCTAGTCTCTTAACCTCTGTCAAATATTTTTTCCTAAGGGCTCTAGGAGGTCCAAGTAGGATCTGTATGCTCAGGGTAATCAGATAAATTACATCTATCTATCGGAGAGTATTAATCTTGTGGTATGTTTCTCAATTTTGGATCACAGGATTTTAGGACCAGAGGTCCCTGAGATCATTTTAGTGATCCATGGGGTCAAAACTATTTTTATAGTCACTTGCCTTTTTTTTTTCACTAAAGGCCTGGTGCATGAAAATTCGTGCACTCAGTGGGTCCCTCAGCCCAGCCTGTGCCCTCTTGCAGTCTGGGACCCCTCTGGGGATGTCTACCTGCTGGCTTATACCTGCTCCCTCAGGGATCAGGCCTAAACTGCCAGTCAGACATCCCTCTGGCAGCTTGGGAGCCCTTGGGGAATGTCTGATTGGTGGCTTAGGCCTACTCCCCAGGGGATCAGGCCTAAGCTGGCAGTTAGACATTCCTCTGGCAGCCCAGGAGCCCTCAGGGTTGTGTCCAACTGACAGCTTAGGCCTGCTCCCTGATAGGAGCAGGCCTAAACCACAGTCAGACATTCTTAGTGCTGCCACCACTGTGCTCACAGCCATCAGCCCAGCTTGTGGCTGAGCGGAGTTCCCCCTGTGGGGAGTGCACTGACCACCAGTGGGCAGCTCCTGCATTGTGCATCTGCCCCCTGGTGATCAGTGAGCATCATAGTGACTGGTTATTCCTGGTTGTTCTGCTATTGGGGTCAATTTGCATAAAACCCTTTTATTATATAAGGTTATGTTTTATCTGTAGCAATGATGTAACAACGATAGGTAAAACTGCTAGCATCTTACTATACTAGTCCTCACTGTACATTTTACTGCCAAAAAGTGGCTAATTTTTTTAAGTTTCATTTCAAATGTCCTTGATGAAGCAATAATCATTACTTATTATATTAGATTTCAATCCTTGAGAGCAAGTTTTTTTAAATATTCTGTGCGACAAAATGAGAGGTTGGCATAAAGAAATCTACTGCATACCAGTGATAATAGTTGTCCTTAGGAAAAGCTCTTGTATGATTAAGCTCTTGTGAACTGAAACAGCTGCTTTTTTATTAGAACTACATTTTTACTTGCAAGAATAACTGATCAACTATGACTATTCACACTTGGGCATTTGACAGTTATTTTTTGTGAAAATGAACAGAGGGAACCAAACAGTATTATTATTCACTGATAAAATACAGGTAACAATTAGTTTCAAGCAAAAATTAGCTTTGAAGCAAAAATTAATTTCCTAAAACTTGTCTCTGCACCTGACAGCTTAATAATTTCTCAATACTTAAAGTATTTCCTAATGAGATTGATGGTGATATTAGTGAATATGATATTCGGACATTGTATATTGAATTTGGAAGATCTTTACAAGTTAGCAAACCAGTATTTTCCAAATGATCAGGGTATGGTATTGGAAAATAGGCATGGAGAACACCATTCAAAGTGCAAGACAGACAACGGGTTTTAATGTATTGGAACAAAATTTATTGCTGTGGCTTCAGATCACGTAATGCAGCTAACCTTTCAAAAAATACAACGTGTTAAATTTTGGTGTAGTATCAAGACAAACATCCACCATTATCTGAAATTACTATGAAAACACTCCTCTCCCAACTTTATCTGTGAGAGGTCATATTTTATTCAACTACTTCAACCAAAACAACACATCAAAATAGATTAAATATAGAACTAAATATGAGATTGCAGCTGTAATGTATTTGGCCAGACACTAAACACAGTTACAAAATGTAAAACAGTGCCATCCTTCTCCCCAAATTTTTGTTTGGAAAAATATACTTTTCATAAAGTATGCTTTTTTATGCTAACATCTAACAGATTTGTTATTATTTTAAAACACATTAAGAAATATTTTTAAATTGCCTCAGCTTTCAATTTCTTACACTGTATATATCCTACATAAACAAAAGTCTTTGGGGATCTCAAAAATTTTTGAGAGCATATAAGAGACCTAAGTTCAAAAGTTATTTTTTAAAATTGTTCTAGCGTATTTGTTCTTCCAGGTAATAGTTTCATTTGTACTGCGTTTTTCATCCAGATAGAGAATTTTAGTGGTCTTTGAAATAGCACTGGGAACATGAGGCAAAAAAATAATAATTTGTTTTTATTAAACAGCATTTTAGTGCCTCTCTGCAGCATCTTTTCCTGCAGAAGCAGCGAATGACTCTGTGGCAAGAAGCCCCTCTGCCTTGAACCAAATTTCAGGTGAGTAAAGGATCTAACGGGTTTTCCTGTAGCTCTTATTGCTTCCAGAAAGGACAATAGAAAAGCTAGAACTGGACTTATATTTATGAGAAATGTTACTGATGGAAAGTGACTTAGCAGATACCAATCCAAGTCATTTGCTATATAAATAAGGGAAATATGGCCCAGAAATGCAATGCGCCTCCTTTATTTTTTATTTTTTAAAATATATTTTATTGATTTTACAGAGAGGAAGGAAGAGGGATAGAGAGTTAGAAACATGAATCAGCTGCTTCCTGCACAACCCCTACTGAGGATTGAGCTGGAAACCAAGATATATGCCCTTGACCAGACTCGAACCTGGAATCCTTTAATTCACAGGCCAGTGTTCTATCCACTGAGCCAAACCTGTTAGGGCCTATGTGCTTTCTTTGAAGTCACATGACAAATAGATACATCTCAAACTAGAACCCAGTTTCCTGGACCCCTTTGCCTCATTCTATTGTATCAGATATCTCAAAAATAACTTTGTTTTAAAATTGCTTTTTTGGTTTTGACATTATGATGAGGTTGACCTTAATCTCATCTTATTTTAATGACTTCATCTCACACATGATTTCTTGTGGGTAGAATTATACACAATTACTGGTAGTTCAGCCTAAATTCCCAAATTATTGTTAACTCAGATGATGAGTAAGTGCAGGATGACCTTTGCTGATCAAATACGGAAACAGAAGGCCCCAGGTTGTGGAGAGTGAGAAGCTGCTCAGAGTATGCGTGCATATCCGTGTGTGTGCAGATCTGCTGCCGCCTGTGGGTTTCACACGCTGTGGGGCTCACTGTGGCTTCACATCAATGGTTGACTCATGTAGCTTTTGTGCCTTGACTCTTCACTTTTCCATATCCTTTCTTGTTTTTTTCCATGACATGATTAAGGCCAGAATGCATTTTCTCTCCAGAAACTATATCACGTAAAGCAAGCAAATTATGCTTTCAAACACATGCATATTTTTGTCACGGAGAACATTTCATGTGCTGAAAATTTAATTTTAAAAAATGATAATCATTCCTATATAAGATTCCTTTCTATGTGAATCACTTTTATCTTTGCTGTCTTGTATTGGACTGCTCACCTAGAACAGAGAAATGTAATTGATCATAAAGTAAATAAAATTAGAAAGTGTAGACAAAATAAAGTACATATGATACCACAGATGGGAAAAAAAACACCGTCAGAAATATCTCTCTCAGGGTTTATGTGGCCATAGCAGCAGTTCTATGCACATGTGAATGTGTGTCACCAGCGGGGAGATGATTATCGGCGCTCTAAGATATGAACCTTTGACAATCATATCTTGATTTTATTAGTGTTGACTATTCAATAGTTTAATTCAGAAGACAGGCTTACTTTGAAATTAAAATTTCCAACATCTAGTGTGTATGTGTGTGTGTAGGGGTGGGGGCGGCGGTGGTGGGGGTACATGTGGTGTTTATTCTGGAAAATGGCCAGCATTTCACCATATGTTCCCAAGACTCAGTTATTTAAAAAGTTGAAAACAAAATCCTGGAACCTTCAGGTAGTCAAATGATCTTCTTATACCGCATCTGATAAATCGCTTAGTGCTATTGTGGACCTAACTACATAAAAATAACTAGAACTCCTCCTACCTTCCCTTGCCAACTCACAAATACCCATAGAAACTCAATATTATCCTAGGATAAAAACCAACACATTTTCTCCAAGGTATTTGTATGACTTATATGGCTAAAATTTATTTTTTTTGATAACTATCCTTGGTTATTTTTAGTGATCAACAGGCTCATTCTGTTCTCTACAAGAATTCTCTCCGCAGAATTTGCTATCTCTGTTTGATGGATTCCTCATACATTTCCCAAAGTGGAGTTCAATATAAAGTTATTGTATCTGGACCCCATTTTAGAATGATCAATTACCCAAATGACAATAAGACTTTTTATAAGACAGCCTCCCCCACAGAGTTACCACTAAAGACAGAATTATAGAGAGGCATTAAGTAAAAGTTACTAATGTGTTTCTTTCTGTCTTTTCAATTGGCATTTTAAAGGCACGAGAATCTTGGTGAACACATTTATTATTTGGGACAAAAATGATAAATAGAAATGCATGCTTTGAGTATAGATTCTTTCCATGTTTAGTTATCTAAACACCTCCACAACATTGCCAATAATTACGCATGCCTATGTTTAATAATAATGAGGGTACAATTAATGCAAGAAATGGAAAATGATGTAGCTGCTCTACTTGGCAGCTGTTTCCAAGCCAATGCTCTTTCAAGCAATCCTATATAATAAAAGCGTGATATGCAAATTGACCATCCCTTCAGGATGCCTAAGCCACGCCCACCAGCCAATCAGAGTGGCTATATGCAAATTAACCCAGCCAACATGGAAGCCAAGCCCACCAGCCAATCAGAGTGGCTGTATGCAAATTAACCCAGCCAACATGGAGGCCAGCACTCAGGGAGCTGAGTATGCAGGCAGCGTCCGTTGCAGCAGGAGCGAAACTGTTTGCGGGCCGCCTGGGCTTCTTTCCGCTCCAGGGAACAACATATTTGCAACAAAGTATTAATCCTAGAAGCCTTGGGGGCTAAAGCAAACAGCAGGCCGGGCCTGACTTCTAAGGGAAACATTCTTTCATTATATAAGCCAGAGCTGCAGCAGAGAGGAGGTTTCGTTAACTGCCTAGGCCCTGGCTTAAAGGAACAGTGTATCAATTACGGAAGATAAACAAACCCCAGAAAGCTGCGTCCAGCCAGGCTTGCCGGGTCAATGTGAGCTGTGGGCAGCCTGAAAGCCTGAAAGCGCCCCTCAGCCCATCACCCAGGCTGGCCACACCCCAGTGGGGTGAGGGACACCACTGGGGGGCTTGGCCAGCCTGAAGACAGCCATCAGCCCCTCACTCAGGCTGGCCAGGTACCCCAGTAGGGACCCAAAACCTGAAGGGACTGTGGGAAGCCTGAAAGCGCCCCTCAGCCCATCACCCAGGCTGGCCACACCCCAGTGGGGTGAGGGACACCACTGGGGGGCTTGGCCAGCCTGAAGACAGCCATCAGCCCCTCACTCAGGCTGGCCAGGTACCCTAGTAGGGACCCAAAACCTGAAGGGACTGTAGGCAGCCTGAAAGCGCCCCTCAGCCTGTCACCCAGGCTGGCCACACCCCAATGGGGTAAGGATCCACACTGGGGGGCTTGGCCAGCCTGCAAACAGCCATCAGCCCCTCACCCAGGCTGACCAGGCACACAGCGGGTGGACATCCCCAGAGGGGTCCCAGACTGCGAGAGGGCACAGGTCAGGCTGATGGACCTCCTGAGTGCACAAATTTTTGTGCACCGGGCCCCTAGTAGTAGTATAATCTGGGATCTTCAAAACTTTCAAACTTGAAAGTGACAGCAACGTTAAAATGGACTATATAGTTTTTATCCTTCATTCATTTGATTATTTATTGCTCACTTATTTGGGGATAATTTATTTTTTAGATGCTTGAGATTAAATGTAGATTTAAAAGATAAAAGATATTGCCTCTGCCCTCAAGGAAGTTGCAGTTCAATAAAATACAAGATCACCGTGGTTAAGGTATTAATTTGCTAAACTGCTTTGGTAGCTTCTAGGTTTACGTGACTGGGATTGTACTCAGTGTGTCAAGGCTTAGTTTGAACGAGTAGCTTGAAGGAAGAATAAAGAGGACTGAATGTAGTAGAATTATTTCACAGTTTTACCATACCTGCCCCTAGCAACATTCTCTCTACATCTTCTGCCCAAAGTTGGGCAGAAGAAACCAAAAGCCAGAGAATAGAAGTACTCCTCCCCCTACCCTTTTATTTTTAACTTTTTAAACATTTCTAGCACCCTTGCTAGAGGGTTTATTGCTCGAGCACAATTGTGAGCGCATGTAATTTCATGATTAACACCATTGCCTTCAGGAAAACAAGATAACACACCCATAAGAGATCTTGGACATGAGGAAAGTTTCAAGCTCTTTGAAGAAAATTTCGTGGCCTTCGATGTTTTTGTTTACTGTTTGATAGCCTTTCTATCAGTCCCAAACAGGCCCCAGAAGTAGGGCAGCTACTAAAGCAGAGCGCTGTGTGGATAGGAGTCAGGAATCAGGGAGCATAGCCTGGCTCTGGGTCCTGAGGCGCACTGCTGCCTCTAGAACCACATGGAGCCCATTTTAATGTTGCTGTCACTTTACCTCCCCCACCTCCTGCCTCTGCCACCTCTTCCTTGTGGCGATCAGTATCTCTTGATGATATTGTTTAGGTAAAATGGGCTACTTTGAATATTTGTATCTTGGTGTTTACAACTCTTCCTGGTCAAAAGGGGCAAAAGACTGCTTGGGTTTACATCCATGATTTTGAAAAAAACAACAGAAGGCTTCTGAGGGGAAATCCTCATTGCATATATGCAGTGTCAGTATTAGACAAGAAACACGTAAACACCAAGATCTCTATTAAGCTTATAGTTCTTAAAGTGATAGTGGTGGTAATGGCCAAGAAGAAGGGAAAAAGGAAGCATCTGGCAGTATTTCAAAGAAAAAAAATGCATGGAAAACACATGTTTACTCTAAAGGGGAATCAATTTTTAGGTTGGATTCCAAAAGAACATTTCTCATCCCTCCATAAAATTGTGGAATAAGCCTGACACTCCACCCCACCACATCACACCCCCAATCTTCTTACTCCATCACAATGCAGAAATCCTGTTCTTGGGGACCTGGGAGCTTGTAATCTGGATTCCCAACTAAATAGGCTTCAGGGACTATGAGATCATTTGAAGTGATAGGCAAACTATTGTGTGTGTAAATGTGCGTTTTCTACTAGAAAGGTTTATAACTTTCATTAACTTCTCACAGGACACTACTGTTGCTGATAAAACAAAAGGCGGACAGTGAGAAAGGATTGTTTCTTTTTAAATGCAAAGTAAATGTAATAGGACACTAAGTGAGAATAAAGAGGAATTATATTCATTACACATTGAATGAAAATATTAATAGTATGTTTATTTTTCTAGAGTATAAATTCAGTCATGCTGAAGAGATCACTTTTATAGTTTTGATCTTGTCTCCAGGTAAATGTTACCTTCTTTTACTGTTACATAGGGATATAGAGATTTTGGTGGAAACAACTTGACTGTTACAATCAGGACTCTGGTGATAAAAATGAACAAAAATGTGAAAGCAGGTTGTGTTACACAATTTTTATCTAAGAGTTGTTTCTCTCTGGGTGCGTTTCCCATTACATAAGAGACAAAAGAAACCAGGCGAAACTCTACAAAATAAATTCTTGCCCAATTAATTTATGCTTAGAAAATATTTCTGTCAAATGAACTAAAAATATCTTTCTTTGTATGTATGGCTGTTTTGTGAAAAATAGCATTCAACTCATTGGTTTTCAAGTTAGAGTATTCACATGATACATTAAAAGAAATGTAAACATTTTTGTTGAATATTGTATTATAAAAGTACACTTTATCATAGAAGCCATTCACTTTCATCAAAATAGTCTAAGGAAACAGGTGTAGGATAGATTACATTCCATTTAAAACATTGCTTGCTGTACTGTTTTTAAATAGGCTTATGTGAAACTGCACCCGCTGGGAAAAATAAAATCGGAATGAATCATACACTCAAAGGGCATTGATCTAAAAATATAGGTCCTGTGAAATGGATAAACATATTCTATTTAGCAAAAGTCATCAAGGGAAAGGATGTTTTAATCCTTCCAAACCATTTAACTCTCCAAGGTTGTTAATTAATTTATCAGTCACAGAAAAGGCAGCCACTCTAGTGCCAGTCCTCAGGGGGGAGCAGAGCAGATAAAGAGTGATCCTGCTGAGGATGAATAGAGATGAAGAGAGTTAAACTCTCAGCAGGAGAGAGAGGGGAGCATATGTGCAAACTCACAGAAAAGCTGAGCCTTAACACTTGATTTCTAACAGGAAAAGGAGACCTAGCAGGTCCTCAGAAAATACTTTGTCTAGTGATGGGCATGAAACAGAAAACTAACTGATGGCAGCATGATAAGCATTTGTTGTCATCAAGACAGTAAACATAGTTCTCTCCAGGAGTGAGTAATAAGCATTTCTCATGTTGACTTTCCCCAATTATTATGGAGAGAAAACATGTTAAGAGAAGCAGGGGTTTACTAGTAGGGAGGAAGATAACAGGAATGCACTAGTTTGTCTATCATTTAAAACTTTGAATGGAAACTTTAACCAGCACATAACTTTCTTTGATAAATATATTAGACTAGGGGCCCGGTGCACGAAATTCGTGGATGGGGGAGGTCCCTCAGCCCAGCCTGCCCCCTCTCACAGTCTGGAACCCCTCAGTGGATGTCCTATGATGGCCCTGCCTTTTGTGTGTGTGTGTGTGTGTGTGTGTGTATGTTGCCACTTGGGACCTGCCCTCAGCCGCATCTGAGGCTCAGAGCAGTCCTCCTGTGTGTGTCTACCTGCTGGGGACCTGCCCCCAGGCTTGGAGCAGGCACCCCCTTTATGTTGATCTCTCAGACTCTTGCCCTCCTCTGCATGTTGTTCTCTTTTTTTGAGCTGTGGCCAGGGCTGGGTGCTGCCTGCCTCCCAAGCTTGCCTACTGCCCATCTTCCTCCAGCCACCAGAAATCAGGGAAAACCCCACCTCATGGTCAGGCAAGCCTTTTCCTGCTCCCTGATCCCCGGAAGGGACCTGGGGAGCCGCCAAGCAGGCCCCCAGCCCCCAAGAGCTTGCTTTCCCGCTCCCCAGTACCCCCCAAAGGGCCTGGGGAGCCGTCAAGCAGGCCGCCGACTCTTTCCCACTCACCAGTCACCTGCTGCCTTCCTTTCCCACTCCCCGGTGCCACAAACGGGTCTGGGGGCCGCCAAGCAGGACCCCGGCCCCTTCAGCCTTGCTTTCCTGCTCCCCATGCCCCGCAAAGGGCCTGGGCAGCTGCCAAGGAGGCCGAGACGCCCCCACTGCCTCTTTCCCACTCACCGGTACCCTGCTGCCTTGCTTTCCCACTCCCCTGTGCCTCGCAAAGGGCCTGGGAAGCCGCCAAGCAGACTGCTGACCCCCCGCTGCCTCTTTCCCGCTCCCCGATGCCCCTCAAAGAGCCTGGGCAGCCGGCAAGCAGGCCGCCAACCCTGCTGCCTCTTTCCCACTCACGGGTCCTGGGTCCTCCACTGTTCCGCCCTGCAGCAGCTCTATGCACTCGAGAGGTTCCTCAGCCCGGCCTGTGCCCTCTCACAGTCTAGGACCCCTTTGGGGATGTCCACCCGCTGGCGTGCCTGACCAGCCTGCGTGAGGGGCTGATGGCTTTCTCCAGGCTGGCCAAGCCCCCCAGGAACGTCCCTCATCCCATTGGGTTGTGGCCCGCATGGGTGACAGGCTGATTGGCGCTTTCAGGCTTTAAGGCTGCCCACAGCTCCCATTGACCCAATGTCCCAGCAAGGCTGGCTAGACGCAGGTTCTGGGGTTTATCTTCTATAATTGATGCTGTCCCTTTAAGGCGAGGCCTCGTACTAACGAAGCCTCCTCTCTGCTTCACCTCACAGTGTCTATAATGCAACAATGTTACTCTTAAACTCAGGCCTAGCCTGCTGTTTCCTTCAGCTCCCAAGGATTCTATGATCGTTATTTTGTTGCAAACATGTGTTTTCCTTGAGTGAGGATGAGCGGGCCACAGTTTCACTTTCACTCCTGCTGCAATGGAAGCTGCAGTTTACTCAGGTCCGTGAGTGGCGGCCTCCATGTTGTCTGGGCTAATTTGCATACAGCCGCTCTGATTGGCTGGTGGGCGTGGCTTACCCCGTCCCGGAGAAACGGTTAATTTCAATATTACGCTTTTATTAGTTAAGGTGTATATTTCAGAGTTCTGATAGCCTGACATAAACAGCTATCTTGCTTAACAAAAGGCTAATGGGGTAGATTAACACTTTAATAGTGGTGTTTTGGTGTGAGAAAAAATAAAGCAAGAAAAAAATATTTTAACTCTTGATAATTCTGCCTACTAATAAATAAATATACATGTATGCAGTGGTACAACCAATAGTAGGGGCAGTGAGCTCTGTTCACTTTGAGTCCAGGCTGTTTAGGGACATATTGTCATTGCAGAATTAAAAACAATAAAGCCAATAAAAGTCCGTCTGACATTTATTATCACCAACTTCTGGTAGTTATAGATATTATCAGTAATAATACTCTTCAGTAATGATATCAGTAAAAATACTGTTCCCTACCCCCCAAAAAAACCCCTCTCTACAGACTTCCTCATGACAAAGTATGTATCTGTATGTGCTTATACACAAACATCTGCACACACAGTCATGTATGAAGGCTCCACATACATGGAGATCTTGCTTTAATAAAGAGTTTATTCACAAGTGAACTGATAAAATGACCTTCTCAAGTATGATCTAGCCTAGGGTTCAACACAATACTTCCACATAATCCTGACTATCAAAAAGGAATAACATTTTTTAATAGTATATGTTTTTAATAAAGTTTTTTTATAGAGTTAGTCTCTAAATTCTGTGACGTGAATTTCCAGTTAATAGATGAGAATATCAAGGAGGGTTATGGTTGCTAAGTAATTTTCCCAATGTCATACAGTTAGTAAATCATAAAGTAGGAAATTTAATTCAATCTTCTTAATATAATACTTTTATTATAATAAAATATTATTTTAGCATAAAATGCCTTATATTCATAAACTCGGTAAGTGGTTTTTTAATTAAAATCTTACTATTTTTTAAGTTAATGTAGATAGGTAAAAATTCACCCAATTTTCTTTGACGTTCTTTGACTGAAATTAAGAGGAAAAACTAATTTTAAATTAATTACATTTCAATTTTAATGTTTTCTTTGCACAATAATATGTGAGGTCTATCAAATTTAGATGCCCCCCCAATTTTTTATTTATCTCATTTGTTTATGCAGACATAAGTATAACATACTTATAATCATGAGTGTATACACACTTGCATATGTGGTTGTATGTTTGTTTATGTATTTATCTGCTTCCTATGACATACTTAATCAGTCAATAATAGAAGGTCTCTGAATTGTCAATTTTTACAGAATTTGTAATGAGCTTAAGAGATTCATTTTCACACACATAACCAGAGGGTAATTTCTGAAACACCTAATTGATAAACACGAATATCTAAAATGTTAAGTAAATTTGTTTGTAATGTTGAATTCCTTTTGGTTAAAAATATACCTAATTTAATTAGTTTTAGAATAACTATTGTGATAATTTTGAGTGCATTAAAAGAAACACTGTCTTGCAATGATGCAATGAATAGACTCCATTGAAGTATTTAGTCAATGGGGAAAATGGACAAGTAAACCAAAGTCTATTTTATATTATTTAGTTCAGTGCTCTGTAGAGGGAGCTGTGAGAACATAGGGAGAGACCACCCACATCCAATCAGGTGTAATGAAAAGTGGTCTCAACTGGGGTATAAAGGTGAGAATTTAGCTAAACAAAGCAAAGAGGGGGGGCGTAGAGAAACATGATTGAGAGAGGGAAACAACATCATGTATGCTGTATAGGTATAATGGAGTATGACAAGACTGGGAAAGCAGGTTGGTTAGGGCTGAATCATAGGTTGATGGATCAGGGTAGAGGAGTTGATTTTAGGAGACATAGAAAGTAAGCAGACATAGTGTGTTAAAAAAAGAAATTTGAATTTATTTTGAATCTCTGAGGAAATAAGTCCTGAACAAAAACTATTCTTTCTTCTCAGATCATAGCTTGCCTATATGTTAGCCTCTCTCAGAGCAGAGTGTACCCATGTATTTGAATTCCAGTAAAAAAAGTGAACTGTGAGAAGTGACTCTTCTATGGATGGCTTTATTCTCTTTTCTACTTCTGGCTCACTGAGATGGTGATACTCTGAATAATCATGGGTGCCATTTGTTGAAGGTGCCAGAGCCTCTATGAACGTAGTTGCTGCCAGCTTTACACTTGATCTAAACTATTACATTACCAATGCGTGGGTCATAACTGAGCCTAGTTATTAAAGTAGTTTGGACAACCCTAACTAAATTGGGAACACATTGAAATATTTTAACCTGGGTTACGTTATAATCAGATTTATATTCTATAACTATATCTTTGTCAGCATGATAGGGTAGGTGGGAATCTTTACTATAATAATCAGATTTGATGAGGACCTGGACTAAAGAAAGGTTCCCTCCCTCCCTCACTCCCTCCCACCTTTCCTCTCTCCCTCCCTCCCTCCCTCCCTTCTTTCCTTCCTTCCTTCCTTCCTTCCTTCCTTCCTTCCTTCCTTCCTTCCTTCCTTCCTTCCTTCCCCTCTCCTTCTTTACTTCCTCCTATCCATCACTACTTTTTAAATCTTGGAGATACGGGATGTATGGTGCCAAATAAAAAGGCAATGGCACTTAGGATATGTGGGAAATTCACAAACCCAAGACCTTTAATGGGTAAATCTCTAAGAACTGGTGATTGATTGGATAAAATGAATGAAAGACACAAAGAAATCTAGAATGACCCAAAGGTATATATGGTCACATAAGTGGTTCAATATTGTGTAGGGAATTTATAGAAGCACACTTAAGAGGAACAGTGAATAAGTTCAATATTAAGCATATTGACTTTGATTTGGCCAAGGAAGACATCTAAAAGAAGTCGATTTAAAGTTCAGAGAGATAAGTGGATTTGAAGTTTAGAGGTCTGGGCTGTTGACAGTTTTGTACTATCATTGTGTGAAGTGATAAACATTGGGTAAGGGGATGTCACAGGCCCTCAGACTGAGTGATGGGAAATACTGATTTAAAAATGGACAGAGAAAAGCGATAACATCAGAATGAGGAGTGGCCAGAAGAATGGGGGGGGGGGAAATGCCAAGTAGCCTGGGTGGGATCACCAAAGCTGAAGAAAAAGAGGGTTTCATGGTCCAAATCTCCACAGAAAAATTAAGATTAGTACTGAAAATAAGTCATTAGATAATGCACCAAGGAGGTCATTGCTGACTTTACCAAGAGCAGTTGGAAAGAAATGGTGGTGACAGAAGCTTTCTCACAGCTTGAGCAATGACTGGATGGAAAAGGATTCCACAGTTACAGATAACTGTTTCACACAGCCTGTGACTGGGCAAGAACTACAGAGGAATGTTGGATCAGGAAAGAGATTAAATTTTTGTTTTGAATTGAGAACTTTTTATCATATTTACACTATGATAAGAGCAAATCTAAAGATATGGAGGAAAAGATGATATATGCTGGCATGAAGTCCCTAAAGACATGGAAGGGAAGGGTAGGTAGATTTAACTTCCCTTTCAAGTTACTGAGAGGGAAGAAACCAAGAAGACAGGAGGTCCATGTGGACCATGTAGCAAGACAGTTGAGGGAGACCTCCTATGAATGTTTCTTTTCATGTGGTAAATAAAATGAAATGCATGAAGTGGAAATGAAATGATGTAGAAAATGAAACCATAGGTGAGAATGAAGGTGATGAGGTAATAGATTTTATATTAAGGTTAACACTTGAGGGCAGAAACCTGCTGAGGGCAATGGAAACACACACTGACTAAGACATAATGGAGTTTGTGGGTTGCATCAAGGACTCAGATGGGGCTCAATACCATAACTGCAAGGCAACCGGCCTTATTCCTGTGTAGTTCTCTCCAGCCTTGAGGATAGTTGGGATACACTAGCAGAACCCTCAGAAGATACTAGTAAATTCAATCCGGGCTTGAGATTTGTAGGACTTTTTAGGTGAATGAAGAAGGCAGCAAAAGAAGTAAATAGTGATGAGTGGGATCTCTGCTAAAATGTCCTGTGTGGATGGGGTTTATAATTTTGGTCAACAAATTGCTTTAGATTGTGTTACCCATAGTGTGGAAATAATGGGTGGCACAAAGGGGCAGAAATAAAAGACTGCTTTAATGATTGACTTTAAATCCATGAAACTTTATCTAATATAATAAAAGAGTAATATGCAAATTGACTGTTACCCGAGACACCTAAGCCACACCCACTAGCCAAGCCACATCTCCCAGCCAACCAGAGCAGCTGTATGCAAATTAACCCAGCCAAGATGGAGGCCAGCAGCCATGGAGCTAGAGCAAACCAGAGGCTTCTGTTGCAACTGCCTGCCTAGGCTGGCTGAGCCTCTGCTCATGGCCACGCCCACCAGCCAATCAGAGCAGCTGTATGCAAATTAACCCAGCCAAGATGGAGGCTGGCAGGGCGGCTCTGCACTGGGA
>PVJC01032003.1:0-20166 GCA_004026665.1 Murina feae | reverse complement strand
CATTTCTGTCATTTGTGACCTGTTTTTTTGTCTCCGCATTTTGGCTGCTTCCCTTTCTGAGTTAGGTGATCAGAGAGGAATTAACCTCTAAGCCACTTGGTTATGAGAGTCAGCTGTGTCTACAGTGGGAGAACTTCTGTGCTGGAGACACCCTTATGGGGCAAGAGTTGTTTCAGTGGGGCTTTTGTGCTCACTGCATTTGCCCCAAGTGTGTTCCTTGTGGATCTGAGTTTTATTTCGGATGGTCCCACTCTGGCCACTGGGTGGGGGCTGGCTCCTGTATCTTTAAGGAGGTGTTGAGTTAGTCTTTGCCTTAGGCTATTCAGCCTTTTATATGCAAAAGCCTCTGATGCAGCTTGGGAGGGGCGGGGCCTCGGGGAGTTTGCAGGGAAGGGTGGAGCAAGTAGCTATGGCTGCTTCTCAGCCCTGTGCTAAGAGACACTGGGTCTCTGTGTCCCGCGGTAATTGCTGCAAACAACGCAGAGAGAAACCAGCTTTGGATTTCCTCCCGGTGCCAGTCAGTTCCCCTTCTCCGGGTATGCGTGCGTCTGGGTCCTCAGAAACTCGCCTGGAACTGGAGTTCAGAGCCGCTGAGAGTTTGTGGTACCCTCCGGTTTGAAAAAGAACCACGTTTCCGGCGCCAGCCCTCTCCCCGAGCCCGTGCGTGTGCCTCCGTACCTCTGTACTTTGCTTCCGCCACTCCTCTGAGTCTCAGACTCTTTCTAGTTGTAGAATTTTCACTCAGCCAGCCTTCCTGTGGGTGTGAGTGGTGTCCGTGTTTTCTTTTCGTGGATATTCTGAAATAGTTGTTCCCGGCTGCATTTACGGTGTTTACCTTATGCCGCCATCTTGGATTCTCTCTGTTTTTTTTTCTTTATTGATTTTTAGAGAGAGAGGAAGAGAAAGGGAGAGAGAAACATGATGTGCGATCATGTCCATTGGCTGCCTCCTTCACCCCTCCTCCCCCAACCAGGCACAACCCTGGAATATGCCCTGACCAGGAATTAAACCAGCAACATTTTAGTGCATGGGACAATGCCCAAGCAACTGAGCCACACAGGCCAGCGTGTGACCACTATTTTTAAACCAGACTAACAAGGGTTGCTACAAGAAGATCCTGCAAAATCTTCTCTACTGAAGGGAAAATGAATAATACATGCTTTGCTTAGGCTCTTTTTAATAATCAAACATGTCTGGGAGTCGGGTTTGAATTAGTGAATGTCAATACTTAGTCAAAGAATGTTGGCACTTTTCTAGGTGGAGGGAATGAAAAAACATACCTTTCCAAGGAGGAGAAGGGGTTGAAATTGTATTGTTGTAACCACTGAACATACACTGGTTCAAGAGAGACATGGTAGGTAGGCTGAGCAACTGATTTCTCGGTGGAGGGCCTGAGCGAGCTAATTTGCAGCAAACTTGGTTATTCTCACTTTGTTCTCCAGTAAAGACAGATGGACCTTTTGATCTGAGATGTTCAGCTCTCCTCAGAGAGCTCATAGCTAAAGCATAGCTGGGCACTGTGAATAGAGACAGTTTTTCTTTAACAGAAGCCACCCTGATGAAGTTATGTCATCAGAATGTCTGACTGAGGGAAAAATGGGGGCAATGAGGGAGCATAGAGACCCAGAGGCTTTTGTTAGAGTCTTTAGAAGATAACTAGTGGGATGTAGGAGTAGGAGATGGAGTGAGCATGTGGTGCCCTTCACATGGGGCTGATGGGAGAAAGAAATTCTCTCTGCCACAATGATCCAGTCCTAGATTCAGAGAGCTTGAGGAATGGGTAGGGCTTAAGCAAACATGCCTCTCATTGTGCAAATAAAAGACTGGGCCCCAAGAGGTTTATACAAGGCCACACATTGAGGAACTGATAGAATAGATTTCAATCCATGTCTTCAGACTTTAACTTTATTTACAACACACTACATGGAGTTTAAATTATTTTTTAAGGTTTCTAATTTAGTCCTGTACTTGATATGGCCAAATAAATCTCTTGCTTCCTTTTATGAAGACAAAGACTACAGATTTGCAATTATTTCCTTATTAACAATAATGTCAGAAGCTCATAAGAATTTTACATAGCAGATAATAAACTCCTACTCATAGTCTGAGAGAAAGATGGAAAAATTTTACATTAAAAACATCAAAATCCCAAACACATTCATGAATCCAGTTCTTACTAACATTCCTTTTTCCTTCTACTTCTTTTTATTTTTGTGATGGTTTGGGGCTACCTGGAGTGAATGATAATTTATCTTGCACAAAATAGAATTTGTTCTTGCATCCTGCTGGTGAAAATGCTGAGCTAAATAAATGGAAATAGATATATAAGTCTCAGGAATAAATTGGCCTCCTTGCTTAGAAATCAAGCATATACTTCAGTTCTTTCTTTCTGTTAGGTAAGAAAAATCCACATGGCTAAAAAATCCGTCTCCTTCCCCATATGTAGGACCTCACTGAAGCTCTGTTCATTGATAGGGTTTTCTTTTTTTTTACAACATATTTTTATTGATTTTTTACAGAGAAGAAGGGAGAGGGATAGAGAGAAACATTGATGAGAGAGAAGCATCGATCAGCTGCCTCCTGCACACCCCCAACCAGGGATGTGCCCGCAACCAAGGTACATGCCCTTGATTGGAATCGAACCTGGGATCCTTGAGTCCGCAAGCCGACGCTCTATCCACTGAGCCAAACCAGTCAGGGCAATAGGGTTTTCTTGCTTCCTTTCCTTCTCTTCATTATCACTCATTCTTGGGAGGAGTCTTTAGCAAGACAGAAAAAAAGAGGGACTTTGTCAGCACAAGAGTATATTGAAGTTGTGCTATGAAAGGTGATCAATATTAGCAAGGAAAAGTGTGTTAGAAATGGTGTCTCTCCTATACTCTGAAGGATTTAAAATAATCAGACTTGCAAGACACAGAGAAGCTGATTCATAGTCCCCTCCCCAGGGGTAGAGTCAGGACCTTGAGGGAAAGACAGGGATGGAAGAAATAACAAAGACCTGGACGAAGAGATAAAAAGGGAGATCAGAGAGAAAAGGGCCTCACAAAGTTTGCCAAAAACAGACTCTGTGAGGACTGAGGAATTACTTGATGGAAAAAGTAAAGGGCCCCATGTATATTTGTGATCATCTAATCAGGGAGACCATTTATTTTGGTGATAGACTATATACCTAAGGAAAAATAGAATTTGCAGTCCAAACTGATACCTCTTTGTAAGTGAAAGGCGGCATTACTAAATATACTGATACAACAGATATCAACTGATATCATCAGGCAAATCTGGACATATGGTCACAGACTGTAGCTATACCCCTTTTAGATCTCACAGACATAACTAAGAAGTTAGACTTAACACTCATTCAAAGCATAGTTATTAAGCACCAATGAACCTGGCATTGTGTTGGTACTAAACGTTCAAAGCTGAGCTCTTCTGTTCTGTACCAGATGAGTGTTCTTTCTATGGCTGAGACTTTCATGGCTTAAAAGAGCAAGGCAAAACCTTCACAGGCCAGTTCAAAAATTATGCTGCTTCTTAGCAGGGCTTGTGTATATGGTGGCTTCCACCTGGTCTACCTGCACAGTGGTGACCGTACAGCCTAAAGCATGATGAATCAGAGTGGTGTGGTTTTGTTCTTATTAAGCCCTTTGCCCATCCACATTCCATCTGTTACATGTCTCATTCTCTAGCCTCCAAATAGAATAAGCTTTTTTTTTTTTCTCAGACTCTTTTTTTTTCTTCCCTTTTTGTGTTTGATGTCTTTCAGAAATAGGCCTGGAGTCAAGAAGTACACTCCAGCTGGAGTGTGTGTCACTGAGAGTTCTCAGTGTCCTGAGTTAGTTTCTCTAATGCTCCACTTCTCTTATCAGCAAAGACTCCCCTTTTGATGGCTTTTAATGCAGTGGGGCTCTGCAGTTGGTTTCACAGACCTTCCTGCTAGGACTGCGATTACTGGAGTGTAAAAGATCATTGGGGCTCACAATTATGTCGTCTTCTGCTGGAATCAGTAGGTCTGTGTCCCAGCCCCCCAAATACCTTCTTGTGGATGGATCATAATTTTGCTTCAGTGGGTTTTGATCTGTTTGATTATTATATTATCTTATGGACCAAATCATTCATACACATCAAAACCAACTCATCTTGAAAAGAGACTTCAGGGCTTCTATCCTGGAATAGCAAAAGAATACGGACAAATCTTCCCCAAGGAGTATATTTCTGTTGATTGTAGTTTCTCTCCTGGCAGGTATGATAAGGTTTTACTCTGGAGGAATGGAAAAAATTTAAAAGGTGTTGATGGTATGGCAAGTTCCAAATTTGGTTCTCTTTCAGCAAGCACAACCCCAGACACCGGGGCTCTGCCCCTCTTTTGTTTTATTTACTTCATGTCTGTGTCAGTTTCCTCCATTTTAAAGGTCCTGTGAGGGGAGGTTTCTTGTGTTTCTCATCTTTCAAACCCTCCCTTACCCTACCCTACTCCACCCTAGTGTTAAATCTATTGTTTTCCACAGAGAAGGTAATTGATACATGGTTTTCAAACTCAATAAATATTTTTTTTCATTTTTTAAAATTGAATTTATTGGGATGACACTGGTTAACAAAATTAAATAGGTTTTGGCCTAGAAATAAGTGATTTCCTTATTTGCTACTTCCAGTACACTGAAAGACTCACTGAGGGTTCTTAGATGGAATGCAAGCATTAATGTTCTTTGAAAAATAAGGCCATGCCAAAGATGTGGAAAATATGAAAGTCGGTTTTGCTACTTCAAGTCCCTACAATATAGGAGAAAATGTAGGGTTGATGCCACATTCGATCTTTTAATTCTTCTGCTTATTGCTGTTGCTGCCTGACATATAAACATATTTGCCATAGATGGAAGAAAAGATGTCTTTCACCTAAGAACACTCAACTAATCTGAGGCCCAGGGCTTGCCTTAAAAGGAGCACCCAGAATCCTTGGTTCCTCCCAAACCAAGTAGGCTAGTATGTGCCCCAGCTGAACTAGACAGGAATCAATCCAGCCTTAAAGAACAGCAAAGGGAATAACACATCGGACAGGTGACCACTTGATTCTCTACATCCTATTCCAATTTAGTGTTTCAACTCAGCTGTAGCATGCATGCACTCTCCCATATTTGACCCTTTCATGTTGCTTCTCTCTATTAATAGTCATTTGGCTTCTGGTTAGCCAGAGATGATTGTGCTTCATTACCACCTCTGGGTAACACTCTAGTTGCCAGGAATTCTATCTGTGTTGTATTTGAGAACAATCCAAATTTCTGCCTCACTGAGTGCTACAGTGTGTGTGTGTGTGTGTGTGTGTGTGTATTGGTTCTTATGAACAGATGATGGAAGTTCAAGGCATTAGGAAACTTTGCATGAATTTCCAAGTAGAAAATAAAAATGCAAACTATAGTAACTTTCTTTGCTTAGAAACTAGAGCCCCGTTGGGAAGTGAGAAACCTGAGATAGGATCTCCTGTCCTCTCTCTGCCCAGAGGAGGATGCTTTTCTGCAACTCTAGTAATACTAGGCCTTCTAGTCATCTACCTACCAAGAAGAAGGAAAACTATCACAAAGATCATGTTTTTGTCATCAAACAACATTCCTAATTCAGTGAAGACATAGAAGATAGTCTTTTGATTCTAGATAGGCATTCTTTGCCAAGCTCCATCATTTTGCTATGTGCATGAACAGGCTATTAAATTCTTCAGGATGGCTCTTCCTTCTACCCCTTTCCTCAGTTCCAGTATTTTAAACTTAAAGATTCTATCCAGCACTGACTGATGCAATACTACACACAGTTATTAAATGTGGGGCTTCTGGGTCCTGGGAATCCTTGGTGATCAATGCCAATTGGAGTGCCTTAAGCAATAGCTGAGAAAGCCAACAGAAACTTAGAGTTTTCTAATCTAGGCATAAACAGCCAGTTGGGGCTTCTTTAAAATCTGTAAATTGGGAGGAAATATGTGGGCCCTGGATTGGTAGAGAAGGGAGTGAAATATTCTGGTAAAAGTGAACATAGGCAAAAGCCAGTTGTGTCAGGGACAGATAGTTTTTTAGTTTGGCTAGAACGTAAGTTTCATGAAAGGAACTTGAATTTTTATACACAGAATTAAGTGAAGCAATGAAATTGCAAGTTTAATAAACATGGATATGTCTTTTTAGGTTACATTTCAACTGCTAAGGTAGTGTTGTGCCTTTGGTGGGCACTCAATAAGTATTCAATGAATTGCATTGACAGATCTGATTTGGGGTTTTTTTTGAGTCCCTTTTCTCTGTGCAGTTCTGTGATTCTAAGAGAGAAAGAAGCAGGCTTGAAAATCTGAAAGATTTAGTACACTGGACCACGAAATGCAAAGGAATTCTGATTAGAGATGAGGCTGGAGAGATATGTGGAAGCCAAGTTATATAGGGACTCTTCAGTGGGTTAAGACATTTGGACTTAATGCTAAAAGCAGAGGAACTACAGAAGGACTTTTAGCGAGGGTTATGACAAACTTAGATATACATGTTAGAAAGATCATTGGGTGCAACATAAAGAATAGATTGGAAGAGCTCAAGTAGGGACAGGAGAACCAGTTGGGAGACATCTCACAGTTGAGAAATGATGATTTCCACCCCCCTGAACTAGACTAATGGCAGTGAGAGTGGAGAAAAGTGAATGGATTATAGAGAAGGAATTAACAGTCCTTGACATTGATTGGATGTGAGGGAACTTGGTTGAAGTGGAGCAGAGTGGAGGATGACTCCCAGGCCTCTAATTTGGACAATGATAAAAAGTGGTGCCATTGACAAAATAGAGAACAGAAAGAGAAATGGGTTATGAGGAGGTGGTAGAGAGAGAAGATGATGAATTAAATTTTCTAAATGTTGAGTTTGAGGAGCTTGTATAGTTGGCAACTGAATTAGGGTTGAAGTTCTGAAGAGAAATATCAGTTGAAGTATCGATTTGGGACTATATGATATAGACATGGGAGTAGATGAGTTTTTGCAGGGAAATACTAACATTTAAGGGCTTGGAAGAGGGAGAGGGGTGCCTAAAGAAACCTAACCACAAGTGATCAGAGAGGTACAAGGCAATCAGAGAGGTGTGCATAGGGGAAGAGAGAATTTACAGAACGAGGGAATGGTCCAACTTTCTCATATTTAAGTCATCCAATTTCTAGGTTTCCAAATATGTCAACTTACCTTTGGTAATAAATCATAGATTAGGAAAAAAAGGCATATCCAACCACTACTCTGTAAATGATATGGCCCAAGGTCATTGGTCTATTTTATTGAAACATATCTAGGTTCTGTTCCCTCCAAGGACTTTATCCAATGCTAATCAGAATGAGAAGAAAGCCTCTTTATACATTGTACTTCTACACTTAAAGTAGCCAGCAGGGAAATTGACCTATAAATACTCTGAACACATTAAGGTAAGTACATTTAAAAAATGTTATGTCTTTTGGCTATGGTCTAATGTGATGATTGGTGGAAATGGAACTGAAGAGTGACAGGAAATATTAATGGGAAGTAACACAGTCTTTGGCCTTAGAAAGAGGAGTGCTTTATATCTGTCCCCAGAGGGAAAATTTGTTGAGTAATGATCTTGATATACATCTTAACATTCCGACAATGATGGAATAGTGCTGCTTTTATCTTTGGACAGCAGATTCTCCATTGCTGTGCATTGGTCTACTACTTCAGGTCTGTTTAGAGGGCCACCTAAGGGTACAATGGCAGAAGGTTCACAACACCTATATTTCTGTTATAGGACGTGGGTGCTGTAAGAGGCATGCTGTAAGAGGGCATATGTGACTGCTGTAACATCAGGGCCTGCTTTCCCTGCCGAGGAAAGAGAGTAAACTCAAGGTCTCAAGAAGGCATACTTGCCAAAACTTCCAACTCCCCAGGTTGTTGATTAAAAGCTGATGATTCACAATTAGATGCCCTTCTACTCCAGGCCCCTCCTAACAATAAAATCTGAGTCAAGCTTGAACCTTGCTAAAAAAACAGATTTGCTCTTTTTACTCTTAGCAACACGGGAATCTAAAGACAGACTCTGTGGGAAGGCAGATCCTTAGTTACCTCCTCCCAAGCTGTTGTGGGAATTTGAGACCTCTGCTTGCCAAAGCACTTTTATGAAGCTCAGATTGTTTTTTGGTGGGGTGAGGGGATGCCTTCAGTGACTCACTTTCCTCTCCTCTTGAGGCATCAGTATTTTCCTCTTAACCGGGGTGGGGGGATGGGGGTGGTTAGGGGGATCTGGGTCAGGGAATCCTTAAAGTCCCCCAGGCCTAGGCTGTGTTGCCACAAGCTGGTCTTTCCAGCAGAGAGCTTGTCCTCAGCCAGGCCCTTCCCTGGTGAGAGGACTGCTCTATATTTGGGCAAGACAAGTCATGATATGTCAGTGTGCAGAGAGGGAGCTTGTTTGGAGTGGGAGCTCCATAGGAAGAAACTTCTAAGTTGAAAATGCACATACCCCTCTGGAGATGGGAGGAAGACAAAGAGCCCTGTTGCTCTAAGACAGTGGTTCTCAACCTTCTGGCCCTTTAAATACAGTTCCTCATGTTGTGACCCAACCATAAAATTATTTTTGTTGCTACTTCATAACTGTAATGTTGCTACTGTTATGAATTGTAATGTAAATATCTGGTGTGCAGGATAGTCTTAGGCGACCCTGTGAAATGGTCGTTTGACCTTTGTCGCGACCCACAGGTTGAGAACGGATGCTCTAAGAGGTCTAGAAATTAGAATGATTAGTTTCTGCCTGGCACTGCCTGTGTTTTGCTGGTTCTTTGGCCTTCTCACGTTGTGTTCACTTGTGTAAAGAGACCCCTTGTTTAGAGAAAAGGTGTCAGAGCCAGAAAACCTGGCTCTGTTCCTCCTGCACCTCATTTTCTTTATCTGTTGAATGAGGATGCCTTGTAGGCCTGTGTGAGGATTAAATGAGATTACACATATCACACAGCAGTGCATAGTTGGCACGGGGTTTAATCTTCCTCCATACCCAGTTTTTTCGTTACTCTTACCTTTGTTCACATATTTCCCCCACCTAGACCATCCTCTCCACCTCCCTACATTCAACTAACTTTCAGGGCTCAGCGAGTTCCTCCTGCCTGTCGCTGGAGTCTTCCTGCTGCAAAAGCATGGATTACCTGGCTTCATGGTCTAGTAACCTTTCTTTCTTTCTCTCTTTTTTTCAAATATACTTTTATTGATTTCAAAGAGGAAGGGAAAGGAAGAGAGAGATAGAGACATCAATGATAAAAGAGAATCATTGATCGGCTGCCTCCTGCATGACCCATATTGGGGATCAAGGCTGCAACTGGACATGTGCCCTGACTGGGAATCAAATCATGACCTCCTGGTTCACAAGTTTACATTCAACCACTAAGCCATGCTGGCCAGGCTGCTTTTTTTCTTAAACATTGTTTTGTTAATTTTGCTTATCTACAGTGCTGCTCTCTAAGGGAAGGAATCCAGCAAATACTGGTTATTTTCCTACAATACCCAGGAAGATGTTAGGGACATAGAGGGGGCCTAAACAATATTTGAATGAATGAGTATAGAAAAAACTAAGTTACAGGGAGAATTGAGAGCAGTGTGTGCAGTGGTTAAGGCCTGGATGATGGCACTAGCTTTCCTGAGTTGGAATCCTGGTATTATCAATTATGAGCTGTGTACTTTAAGAGTTGTTGAGCCCTGACCAGTTTGGCTTAGTGGATGGAGCATCAGCCTGTGGACTGAAAGGTCCCAGGTTTGATTCCTGTCAAGGGCATGTACCTTGGTTGTGGGCACATCCCCAGTAGGGGGAGTGCAAGAGGCAGCTGATCGATGTTTCTCTCTCATCGATGTTTCTAACTCTCTATCATTCTCCCTTTCTCTCTGTAAAAAAACAATAAAGTATATTAAAAAAAGAGTTGTTGAATCTCTCTGTCCCCCAGTTTTCTCATCTGCATGATGGCAATGGTAAAAATAATGTCTCTCTTCTAGGGTTGTTGTGAAGATTAAATAAGTTACATTTGAAGAGTGTTTAGATTGGTGCCTGACACATGGTGCTGTATAAGAGCCCACCATTATTATTTTAAAGAATATGAGTTTAGGATAGACACACCTGAGTTAAAGCCTGCTCTACTGCTTAATAATTATGTGACTTTATACAGAAGTTATTTAACTTCTCTGTGCTTCAATTTCCGTAGCTGTAAAATAGGGATTATATGACTGTACTAAGGCCCAGTGCATGAATTTTTGCATGGGTGGAGTCCTGGTCTGCCCCCATAAAGTCTGAGATGGCTGGGGGAGGCACTGTGGGAGGTTGGCTGGCCAGCCCTACCCCTGATGGGGGGGAGGGGCGATTGGGGATGGGGCCAACTGGGGGAAGTGGGCGGTTGGGGGAGGCTGATTGGGCCTAACTGGTTTGATTGGCCACCACAGTGTGCATCATAGTGACCAGTCGTTCCTGTCATTCTGATCATTCCATTGTTCCAAGTCACTTGGCTTTTATATATATAGATTATAAATTGTCTTGAAGACCAATTTGAGATTAGAGCCTAGAACACAGTGTGTGCTTCATGACTGTTGGCTATTATAAGCCTGCTTCAGTATTCCAGAAGCAAAAATTTTAGATGACTGCATGAAGAACCACTATGGTGACCCTAGTCCTATTTAGGAAACTGAAAACCCAGGGCTTGCTCTGACTAGGAAAAGCGCCAAAACAGGGCTTGTGTGTACATTGTAGGAAGGGATAGGGAATTTACTTTGTGCTGGTTGCTAAGCTGTATCACCAAAATCCTGACCAAATTAGGTCATTAAAAATATATTTGGATGGAGCAAGAAACTTTTGCCCATGTGAAATTCCAACTCAAGCCCATGCATGTCACCTTACTGCATATCTTTGATTATATAAAGTGTTTCATGGTGATGCTGCAGGTGTGGGTTAGTGGAGGTGTGCCATCTTTTGCCGGCCAAGCAGGTCTATGATTCTTGTTTTCTGAGAAAGTGACATTTGCCAGTTCGGAGCTTGTATATATGAGGGGTGCTACTGGGCCTCTTCTTAAGCCAAGTTGGGGCTCAGCTAGTACTAATTTCTATTGCTCAGTCTATTTATTCTTACTCCCAAGGTCTGATTTGGTGCTCAGTAATGTGGGGGTCTGTGTCCCCTTAACCTCTGTCAGCATGAGGGGCTGACTACTCTCAACTGTTCAGGGCAGAGGGGATCTGAATGGCAAGGAGATGTGAGAGGGGGTGGAAAGCAAAGGAGAAGCAGGCACTGACTTCTTCCCCAGTGACTTTGTTATGTTAGTACCACAGAACCAGGGATCTGGATCTCTCTTCCATTATCAGCTGGATCTGAGTTTAGACTTTCCACGATGTAAGCTTCTTACATCCCTTTCTTTTCTCTGGCCTTCTACTACATCTTTATTTGAATTTGATGCTAAACTCTGTAATACGGTAAAATATTGAGAGATATAAAGCATAGAAATCTATAGATTATAGATTTGCTACATATTTGCTATCTCATCTCACCATGTCGTCAACATCTTGTGGCTTCACTGTTAGCAGTGCCAACAATTGGTTTCAAATATCAAGATAAAAGTACCCACTTCCTTCTTTCCCCTCATTATCTCAAAGATTTTTTTAAAATGAATATAGTCTGATTTTCACTATATTCAGCTGGGAGGTCTCTTGATTAACTTTATTTTGCAGCATGAAATTCAGATATGGGGAAGTTCAAAGAAGGCAGTTAGTTATGTTCAGGGGGTAGGCCTGGAAACACCAGTCAGTGGTACTCAACCTGGCTATATATAGGAGTTTCAAAAGTATGATGCCTAGATCCCACCCAATTCAATTAAAAATGACAGTCCATTGGGGTGGTGTCAAGGCAAAGATATTTTAATCTTTTCAGGTGAATATACTGAGTAAACATGGTTGATATCACTGCTGAATTTACTAAGGAGGCAAGATTTCATTTTCACTGTTTGGATTAGGAAATCACAGGAATGACTGTTGTGGACAAAAGGAGCCACACGCTAGCCTGAAAAGCCCAGCGGAGGCCTGCATGGCATTCCCGCAGGCTCAGAGACCTAGAGTAATCACAAAGATGGTCTGAAAATTAGATATCTACAAACAGGTTATGGTGGGTGGCCACATCCTGGGCCAGTGTTTTCCCTGACAGAAATCACCTTTGATCTTTACTGAGCATTTGTCTTTTTGCCTCTAAGATAACGTATTTGTGAAATGTCTGGGTGACTTGTAACTTCCCTATTTCTGAAGCTGCTGGGGCACAGCCAAATGTGCTGGGTGCCAGGACAGATACCACAAGTTCCTTCATTATCATGTTAATTGATCCCGCACCCACCTGGGTATGTGTACATCATTTTGCTTTTTATCCAATCCCAGAGATGTCCCCGCTTTGCTTTATCCCACCTCCTTAAGCTATCACCAATGAATTTCATGTAACCCACTTACGTGTTTTCCTTTTGATGGTAAATTTATAAAAACACCGTGTAAACTCCCATTCTCCGGAGCATTATCTCAATTCATTGAGGTTCTGCTTCCTGGCATATGTCGACAGTTTGGCTCAAATAAACTCGCAAAATTCTCTACAGGTTTCATTGAGTTTTTTCGTTAACACTGTAAAAAATATTTTAAAAATGTAGCTACTAATAATGTTAAATCAAAACTTACCACTGCTATCACTTTCTAAACCAATTGCTATTGCATTTTGCATATGAAGGTTTTTGGATACTAATAGGTCCAAGGCTTTGTCTTTGTGTTTTTCATTTTAAAGACTGAAACTTCATGGTGTTAGGACTAGAAAGGTTCACTCACTATCAATACCTTAAATCATGAACATATTGGTGTTACCTACCTGTGTATTGTTTTTGGCATATGATCATGTAACCTTAGTGATTTCCATTGAGGTTGAGCAGAGTGCCCCTGGGTGATGGTGGGTGGGGTGGCAGAGAAGTTATTCAGAATTGCATTTTCAAACTACACCCCCACATCACATCCTCCAACGTCTTTGGGCCCCGATTAAGTAAAACGGCTGTAGTAGCCTTGGTAACTGTTGGGAATGTATCTTTGAGGTATGTGAGGGCAGAAATTAGGTTAATAACCACTTTCATAAAGTTTACCAAGCACTCTATTAAGTATGGTCTATGTGGAAATGTCAAGCTAGTTGTTGCAACAAACCTGGGACTGGAAATTCCATGCATTTTATCTGAAAGTTTGATGTACTATAATTGAGATTCTGTCCCTTTTATGGATGGGAGTTAGAACAAAATGGAAACCATTCTGTGTGTAAAATGTTCCCTCACATGGCACCTCCGGCTGGCTGAGTCCCTCTTGAACCATTTGGGATTCTTCAGGTTTCTAGCTTGGCTGGGTGGCTTTGGAAGCTAAAGAGAATTCTAATCATTAGCATTAGTGAGTTGTTGCTCATTAGCATTTGTGTGGAGTACCCACATCACACTAACAAAGGGTATGAAACCCTAGCTTGTGGTGGGGAGGAGGGCCAGCGGTATTGTTTCCACTTGGATTAATACCAACCTTATTTCCCTTGGTGCAGATTCATTCTTCTGTGTGTGGGAATGTGTAATGTTCATACTGCTAAGTGAGAGTTTTATTCAGAGAACTTTTTAAAAAAATACACATTTTTTTCAATTTATCTTTAAAAAGCCCACAAACCCAACAAAAATACTTTCTTTGTCCTGTCATGTTCAGAAATTTGAAAAGGCCTTCTGCTACATGAGAGCTTTTCCTGCAGTTCAGGTCCACCAGTCATTCCAGGAAAGAGTTAACAGAGGCTTCGGAGGCCTCTCTGGCAGCCGCAAGCTTTGTGCAGTCCAGGCTGGAGGCTGAGGGATGCTGATATTCATTCGTTTGTGTATGAAGCTTTCATTCCCAAAGTCTTACACATCACATACCAGGAAAGATGATTATGAAAAGCAGGTGTTTCCTGGCTGTTCTGCTTGCTTTTGATACATCGAATTTTGCCCAACAGTGTTTGCCACTTGGTTGTCTAAACAGAATTTTCTTTTCCGGTGGTGAGTGGAGATTAATTATCATGTCCAGCAGTTGTCATAAATACTGTTAAGCCTATGTACCTGAAAGAATCTTAGCATCAAAGTTCATCAGCCCTCCCTTTTTATTGCATCATGTGCAAGCTTCACCTTGGAATTGTGCAGCTCGCTGAGGTGTGACGGGCTTTAATTCTGAGAAACTGTGCAGAGGCCAGGGAGAAATGTCTTCCAGGGCCCTGAAAGCTATCACTTCCCTTTTCTCATGTCACCAAACTCCTTGGGTATATAGCAACAGCACCCCCTAGTGTGTGACAAGGTGAGGATGGGCTCCTCGTTGACTCACTCAGTACGGAGAGGTTTTGGCTTCCCAGAATGAGGTGTGGGAAATGCCCAGTGCGGCTGAATGTAAATACACAGGAGTAGCCTGTCTTCTAGGTTTTGACACTGAGAAAGGAGATAGAGATAGCAGGAAGATTGGGCTTTAGATTATTTTGCAAAGATGTGAAAGCCAAGGAGAGTCGCAGGAAGGAATCAGGAGATCACCGGGGAATGAGGTTGTTCCTAAGAACAATTTGCCATTCTTCCAAATAATTTAACGCTTGGGCATACGCCTGGAGAGGAAGATGGGCAGGGTTTGGCCACAAGGGCCTTCCATTGTTGACTGAGACTGGGCCAGCAAAGCTTTTTCTTAAAGAGATAAAAGAGAAATTTCAAACACTCCACGCAGTGGCTTACGGGCTATTATATAAATGATTGATAGATATTACCTAAAAACAGAATATTGATGAAAGGAACTCGACTTTACTACAACAGGGAGCAAAAAGAGGGTAGATATGGGCTATAAAGAGAAGGGAAACTTCCTTCCTTCATTTTGTTCATCTAACAAATATTTATTGTTGAACTGTGATCAGTGCCAGCTTCAAAAAGCTGGGATATAGATGTGAATAAAGCAGAGACCCTGCTCTCATGGGGCTTATGTTCTTTATACTTGCCAAGGGCAGGTCACCACAGCTCAGTCCTCCATGTTTATGTTGTCAAAGAGTGGTTTATTTATAGGAAGAATGTGATCTGAGGACATGGAAAGTACCCACTGCTCAAAATTGTGTCTGCTCCAACCAGTCTTTCCTGAAATTTCTAAACCCAAGCCCCTTGTTCATTAAAGATCTATTTTCTAAGAGAAGTAATAATGAAGTCAGATACTTTGGCCCCACACTTACTGTTTGGTGAAAATGAACAGTCTGACAAGACCTGGAAAGATGAGGATATTAGGGGTAGAGTCATAACTCTGGCACTGTCAGGTTGTGGCCATGGAGAGTTTATTTTTCAGAACCCAGGTTTCTTCATCTGTAGAAGAAGTTGTATTAAATCCTCTGTCAGGTCCTTTCTCGCTCTAACATTCTGTGTTGCATGGCAAATAGCATCCAGGAAAGCACAGAACATGAGGCACTCTTGGAAGCGCTGGATAATTATTTGGAGGTTGGGTCAGGACCAGATTAACAATAAAAAAAAAAAGAAAAGAAAAGAGGGGAGCATGGAGAAGGAGCATGATTTGACAATAAAATTTGGGTTATTGAAAAAAATGTTTCTAGGGCATTTATTCCTGGATCCCATTTATGAGTGGAAATTGCCTAGAAGGGAGGGTGTTAGTGTGGATATGGTTGTTGCAGATATTTTTGGGAAACCCAATTACTTACACTTTTGCAGGTCAAATGAGTCTTGAAAATTGTCTGTAAAATTCATGATCATAGGTTCGACCTGTGAGCTGCAGCTGCAGCTGCTGCTGAAAAGGGCTTTGTGGTGTGAATTTTGTTATGTGGAGTGTTTTCCCTTTAACTTCCCTGTTTGAGATAGAAATGGAGCACCACATGCCAAAATTCTCTGAATCTTAGAAAGCACATGACCTACTTACTTACTATTGTGCCTGAAAATTTCAATTAGAGTATGTTTTGGAAAATACTTTTTCAGCTTGAAACATGATTTTTGTTTTGTGAAAATACACTCCAGTAAAGAGACAGCTGATTGGTTTTCTTGGTTGTTCTGATCCACTGTGTAACTTTGGGTATTATATGACTTCTCTCCGTGGAAAGAGGCAAGTAAAATCCATGAGCTTCTTTAGAAAGGGCAATCCATAATTATACTTTTCTATGTGCATGTGATGAAGGTTAATGAAAGATTTGATTTGGTTTACAAATCGAAAAAAATGCACGAGCTATTTGCTAGGGTCTCTAACAGCTAGAAGATGTTGATTCTGGTCTTTGCAGTTTATTGTTCAGGATTTCTTTACTTTGTGGTCCTCTTTGCAAAGAATTTCATCCTGTCCATGAAGACCAAAGTACTGTGTAAACAGGATTTGAGGATGGAATGTGGGTGGCGGCTTTTATTTGCAAAATTTATTTTTACACATGGCTGACTTCTAAAGAAATAACACGAAGGACCAAAAGAGAAGCAGAAACCTTGGGTGACGTTGGAGTTTTCTATGTGTGTGTTCTGCCATCTGCTGGAAAAGGATCACCAAGCTTGGAAAGCTGACCGGCTAAGTGGAGGAGTGTGTGCACTCCTGGCCCCACTGTTCCTCTTGCCAAGCTGGGCAGAGTACTGCAAAACTCATAAAATGTTACGATGCACTTGGTTTTCTGTCAGATCACCTTAATTTACAACTAGAGTTATCCCACAGGAATTTACCCAATTTACTCAGTCGGCTGAGCTCAGGGTTAGCCACCTCGGACCCAGGTTGTTTTGAGAGCCTGCATCACATCCTCTGGCCTCATTCCTGAACCCAGTATGTTGACTGGAATTGCCTTGAAGTACTTTTCACTGGTTTAAAGTGGAACAAACAAAAACACATTAAATCCAAAGTAGGAGGCAGGGTGGCTGCCTTTGTTGTGATGTCAGTACAAGAGAGCCAACTGACCTATTCAGGAAGAGAATGTCCTTCTTTTCTGAGGTTATAATCTTCCTACTTTTGGCGTTAAATTGCCCTTTTACAAAATGATGTTAATAGATGAGCGTTATCCCTTTAAGCTTATATTCACTTAGCAAAAGGAAAAATTCACAACTGTAAGTCAGTTTCCTAATTCTTTAAAAATATTTTCTTGCCTGTGAAATTCCAAAATCTGGGCAGAAGTGGTTTGCTGTGGTCCCACCTTTCTCTGTATATGACAACTTGAGTGGAAAAGTGGGGTCAACATCCTCAATTGTAACTTCCATATTTTCCCTGGCCAATTCTCTGTGGATATTTCTTGCTGTGACCCACATAGAAACACAAGGATAATAGTGTGGTAGAATAAGGATAATAACTCTTCACTAACTGGGTCGCTGCTTTATAGATGAATTTTGGTTTGTAGTAAATGCTTGGCCTGGTTTCACACCCCTTTGGATCATTTTCTTCCTGTGGAGTCTGATGGAATGTGACCTTCCTGCATGTGTATGTGGAACTCCCATGGGCAAGACTTAGATTTCTGGCAGTCAGAGCCTCAAGGCAACTGGGACAGGATATGCAGTCTAGCCTCCCTGTTTCTTCTTTAAATTTTCTCAGAGGCATACAGTACATCTGAAAGATTTTTAAATGGAAATATAACATTTTAATATCTGTAATCAGTTAAAATATTCTAGTAACTGAAATAACGACGTTGACTTATTTATTTAGGATTATAATTACTGAAGAGTATGATCCCTCCCATGTTTAAAAGACTAATTCAAATAAAATTATAAAGATTAAAGAAAAATAAAAGTGGAGCTACTCTGATTGAGGCAGGCTTGACACCTGGGTCTGTGAAACCTGAGTTGAAAATTGCTATGTAGAAAAATTAAATTAAAATTGATTTTGGGAAGATATTTTGTTAAGAGGGCAGATAGTTGATATATGAGTAGGTGGAGGCTGGGAAAATAAGTTTGTAACTGAAGCCAGAACACATGGTCTCATCACTGGAAATAGATGTTCCCAGAGAATAAACTTTTTTGTATATTTATCTGTTAGTAACAACTGCTTCTGAACTGAACAAGGACATTCAGGATTGCAGGGTATGGGTTTCATATGGACACACACAGAGGCTTGTGACCTAAAGGTCATGTGAAGAAAGTGCAAAAATCCTCCCCAGTTACATTTTCATCGGCTAGATTATTAGAAATATATCCAATAAGTGATTTCATAAAACTTTTGAAATTTGGCTGGAAACCCTGGCAGATCTGAATCATCTCGTAAATATTTAGGACTTAGTGTATATTATTTTTAAGGGAAGGCAAAACTGTAGAAAAAAATTTTCAACAAAAACAAAACATTGCAGAATTGTTAGCTTTTGAATCAGAATTTTGGTAAAAGAATGACCCACCCCTGGGGCGGGATGGGGGAGGGGCGCAGGGAGGTGATGGAAAGAACTATTATTTCACATAGAATTAGGTCAGTTTAAATTATCTTTCATTGCAGGTGACTGGATCAAAGTTTGCTATGATTTGCTAACTAACTCAGCGAAGTCTGGACATATGGTAGCAGCTTCATTTTTTCATCACCTGGTAGTTTTTTTAAAAAAATTTTCTTGCCTGAAAGTGTTTATGAGATTTCACTCTTACCTGCATCTTGAAATTTCAGTGCGTAACTCAATGGCAGTTGAAAATGCGAATTCTCCTATTCTTAGGAGAATTGGAAACCAGAAAGGTAGAGCTCAGAAATAATACTCCCAAGAGGGAGCCATCAAAAGTCAAGGCCATGTCATGGTTTCCTCAGGTCATAGCCTTCTATTAATGACTGTCTTGTATTTCTTTCCCAGTTAGCTTCACATCTGTCATCTCATTTGTCTTTCAAATATCCATTAAGGTAAATGGGTATAGTAATTATGCATCTATTATACAACTTGAGAAATAGTAACAGGTGAGGAATTACTTTCCTGTCTCTCTTCCCTCAATTCATTGTTCTATCTAATAAAGAGGGAATATGCTAATTAACTGCCCCACCCAAAAAGATGGTGACACCCACTGCCAATAAGGAGGGAATATGCTAATTGACCATCCCACCCTCAAAGATGGCAGTGCCCACAGCCACAAGATGGCCAGCAGGGGAGGGCAGTTGGGGGCAATCGGACTGGCAGGGAAGTAGTTAGGTGTCAATCAGGCAGGCAGGCAGGCAAGTGGTTGGGAGCCAGCAGTCCCGGATTATGAGAGGGATGTCCGACTGCCGGTTTAGGCCTGATCCCTGTAGGCAGTCAAACATCCCCTGAAGAGTCCCAGATTGGAGAAGGTGCAGGCTGGGCTGAGGGACACCTCCCTCCAGTGCATGAATTTCATGTACTGGTCCTCTAGTTGGTAATAAAGATAACGCAGATGTCAACTAGTACTTCTATATGCCAAGCACTTTACATGCATTATCTCATTATTTTTTTGTGTGAGTAGATATATTCCTACTTTTTTTCAGATGAGGAAATAGTGGCTTATAGAGATTTAAAAAAATTGCCAGAATTTATACAGCTAGTAACTGGTAGAGCTGGGAACTGACCCAACTCTGATTTCATGACCCATGGTTGAAACTATTACACCATATCCCTCACCAGTAATATGCTGCAGAGAAAGCAACTTCCACAGCCAATTGAACCCAGCTATCTATTACTGGGCTCCCAGCCCAGTTACCTTCCTCCATGTCCAGCATTCAGAGAAGCAGGGAGTTGATTTAGACCCTCCGGGAAAGGGTTCTGGAGAGACAACAGGGTCCTGCTCTCTAGCTTAGGATCTAATGTCACATGTAAGAACCCCTCGAAGATGTTTTAAACAGCATGTCAGAGACACAGTAAGTGAATATACAGTCTACAAAAGGCTCAGTAAACAGCAGCTCAGTAATTACCCAAGATTTAAGCAGACAAGCAGGAAACCTCAAACTGGGCATGCTCACTCAGTGTGTAGGCAGGAAACATATTACAGGTTTTATTCCATTCCGGCCTCTTCCCTTCTCTGTTGACTTGGGCAGAGTCCCAACTTTTCCTTACAAAAGATCAAAAGTAAGACTTCTTGGCTGCTCACATCATATCGTCACAGAGGTTTGGCCATTTCTCAGAAAAGATAGGCTGGGTTGCACTAAACTTTCCTCCATTGGCATTCCAGGAAACTCACACTCCACAGAAAGACCTTAAAACCAAGTATCTCCTTCATGCCATAGTATAGATTTGACTGAAAAA
>PVJC01032002.1:0-20200 GCA_004026665.1 Murina feae | reverse complement strand
TGTTACCTGATCACATTCTTGGAAAATGCGTAGTTGTCCTTTGGGTAGAAAAGGAAGAGGAAGTACATGCAGTTAGAGAAAAGACTGTGTACAAAGACCCATATATGTGAAAGAGCATGACAGTTATGAGTAACTGTGAAGATTTCAATATGGTGAGAGCCTCAGGCGGATGTCGGGAAAGGATAAGGAGACGCTACTTGGGAGGTTGGCATGGCTCAGGTCACGCCAAGGACATGCATACCGAAGGCAAAGTTCGGTTCACCCAGCAGATTCTTCTTGTCTCTGAAGACAAGTGTAAGGAAGAGCAGGCCTCTTTCTATGCCTATGACACACTCTTATCTTTGCAAAATAAAGTCTTGTCCCAGATAACCCCATGAGCTGTAGTACTTGATCAAGTCTTCTGGCTTTGAACCCTAATCACGAAGGATTCCTCAAATGGCTGTGCGTTTTGGAGGAAGCCCTTGTCTTTAGCCTTCTCTGCCTTTGTCGTTTGACAGAAGTTAAGAATGACAGTTTTCAGAATATAGGGCCAGGCCCTTTGGATGACCCAAGAGCTACTGGAAGAAAGGAAGTCAGTAGGGAGGCAGTTCAAACTTCCCTTTGTTTCATATTCTGGCAACATTATTTTGTGTTTTGGGAGAGCAGTTGATTTTCAGAATCTAAACTGAAAAAAAATGTTATTGCTCAGCATTAGGCATTTGTTTTCTAACTCTCATAAATAAATGCAAAGAGGAGAATGCTGCTAGGGAGTGGGCGCTCTGAGATATGCTGACAGAGCACTGCCACGCCAGAACCTGAGATCCCACCACTAGAAGCAGGCTCATTCCTAATTCCCTGGTTTCACACCGAAACCCGAGTTCAGATAAATTATAGTCAGCTGTCTGAACTAAAGTGTTTGCAGTGTCTCAGGAGAACTGCCAGAATTAGCACTGAAAGGACACACACACACACACACACACACACACACACAAGGGACAATAGCTGTCTCTTTTCTTTTTAAGAAGAGGTTCTGTTATGCATAAAATGGATTGAAGAGGCTGGCATGGATTTCTAAGAATCACTTCTTCCCCCCCTTGGATATTTCCATCTGAATGCAGGAATGCATTCATTTAATCTATCACCAGATACAGATTGAATCCTTTCCATGTCATAAATGTTAGAAATATAGTATGAATAAGATTGGCCCCACACCCTATGGAATTGTAGTATAATTGTATTTATATAAACACAAGAGTCACAGGTTAAAGATTGGTAGATAGTAAATAAATGTGTTGTGAGAAGGGATAACTCAGTTGGTGGTGCTCAGGGAAGGTCTCTGAGGAAGTTATGTATAAGTGGATACCTGAAGGTAAGAAGAAGAAACAGGGGTGAGCATTTCAGGCAGATAGGGTAGTACATGCAAAGGCCCTGAGGCAGGACAGAACTCAAGAACAGAAAGGAGCAGGGAGAGCAAGGGCAAGAGTGTAATAAGAAGAGACTGTAGAGTAGGAGGGGTGATGTGTCAGGCATCCAAAGCCGTGTTTAGTTTCCTGGCAAGACTCTTAGGACTCAGCATATAGTAGTCATCAATCCAAAGCAAAATTGGTAAAGAGAAATGGCACATAGGATGAAGTCTGGGAGGAACCAGGTACACACTTCTGAGAGTCCTCTCCCAGTGAAACCACACAAGATGTGCCTGATTCGCCCGGCAGGTGTGGCTCTGTGGTTGAACATTGACCCATGAACCAAGAAGTCACCAGTTCCATTCCTGGTAAGGGCACCCCAGTAGGAGGCATGCAGAAGGGAGCCAATTGATGTTTTTCTCTCATTGATGTTTGTATCTCTCTATCTCTCTTCCTTTCCCTCTAAAATAAAATAAATAAAAACATATTTAAAAAAAAAAGATGCTCGTGATTTCTCCAGTAATGAGTTGTGACCAGGGAAGCTCGTTGGGGATTCAGTGCCCAGGGTTTTTATTGGGGACTGGTCATATAGGCACATGTTCCGTAGCATATACTAAAATTTCAGGCTCTCAGAAGAAAATAGGTGTTCAGCCATGGCTGGTTTGACTCAATGGTTAGAGCCTGGACCCATGGACCAAGGAAGGGGTTGTGGATTCAATTCCTGGTCAAGGTCACATACCTGGGTTGCAGATTTGATCCCCAGACCGGTTGAGGGTGTGCAGGAGGCAACCAATCAATGTGTCTCTCGCACATCAATGTTTCTCTCTCTTCTCTCTTTCCCCATCCCTCCTTCCCTTCCACTCTATCTAAAAGCAGTGGAAAAATGTTCTCGGGTGAGGATTAAACAAATGAAAAGAAAATAGGTGTAAATAGGTGTTAAGCATAAACCACATGGTTTACACAAACAATGAATGACTAACACAGTGATCAGTTCTGGGAATGGTAGGAACTGTCCTGAAATCTGAGTTCCTGAGTGTCTGTAAAGGGAAACCTTGCAAGCAGACCCCTCTAAGAGGAGGCAGTCTCAGGCCTGCTGTGCTAACTCTTTCCGGCACAGCTAGGCTTGCTCCAGGGCAAAGGCACCTGGGGAAGCTTTTTTGTGCTTTCTGCAGTACCCTTGTGGCTAGCCCATGACAGCCCTGTCCCAGTCCTTCAGCAGTCTGATGGGGATACCTGGAGAGAAGTGCAGATAGAATGGCATTGGCCAGGCTGTAGGATATCAGGAAAGGAGGGCAGGGCTTACATCCGCGTCAAAGTCAGGCTTCATGTGGCCCTAGATGACACATGGGTCATCCATGGGCTCATGAAACTTGATTAATCTTCACAAATAGAATGGACTCTAACTCTTCTAGGTGCCCTTGGGACCTTCAAGGATAGGTGACCCTCATCCCACAGTGTATCATATTACAGCTACTCTGGAGACAGTATTTTGTCCATCTCCACTATGTTGCTATGCTGGTATAAAGTCTTGTTGTCTCCCCGTGGTCCCCTAGAAAAGAGGAAAAACATTTGTTGGGTGGAAAAGCTTCCAAATCTGGATAATAGAGCTGCAGAGGATCAAACAAACAAACAAACAAACAACCCTCCTCCCCCATCCCACACACATATACACATACACATGCACACACAAAAAACACCTTGACTGGCTAAAAATGGCCTGGTTTAGTTGAGGATATTAGACTAAGGTAAGGGGATTGAGAAAGAGGAAGAAAAACTCAACCCCTTGCTAGAGTTGAGATAGAAGGAAAGAGATTTGAAAGAAGCAGATGCTGTGAAGAGTGGGACTACGAGGACAGGATCCCTTTGACAGTGCTGTAATGTCTGGTATGTTCTCTTCTGAAATACTTCAGCACATTTATATAATTATTTTCAATAATAAAAATTTTCTTTGATGCCATTTGGTGTGGAAGAACAACCTAATTCTGAAACATGAAGTGGTTTGGATTTATTACATTTCTGACTTTGTGGTTCCATTAAATTCTAGAGGATAGGAAATGAAAAGCATTTCCATATACTTTGCATGTAGTGGGTAATAATAACAAGGACTTGAACTAATGAATGAACACATTCATACATTAATTTTTTAAAAAAGTATAGTAATGTTTTTTTTAAAATATACCCAGCAATCATGATCTATATCATGCCAGAAAGAAACAAATAAACAAACAAAAAACAAGAGTTTCCCCTGAGCAATAAGTTATATCAGATGCCAAATAACAGCCTTTTTTTTTTTTTTAAATCCTCACCTGAGGATATATTTTTCATTAATTTCCAAAGAGAGTAGAAGGGAAGGAAAGAGGAGGGGGAGGGAGAGAAACATCGGTGTGGGAGAGACACATTGGTTGCCTCCCAAACATACCCCAATGGGGGCAGGGGAACCTGCAACCGAGGTATGTGCCCTTGATCTGGAATTGAACCCATGACCCTTCGGACTGTGGGATGATGCTTTAACCACTGAACAAACTGACCAGGGCTCAACTCACAGTCTAGATGGGCAAGAGCTATAGACAGGCAAACATTTTAAGCACAACACTGAAGCATTTCAAACAACAGAGCGACAAGACTTTGAACAGCTTTAATCCATTCTCAAAACCCAGTTGGATATTTTTGAGCGAAGCAACAAAAACTTGGCTAAAGCAAAGTCAAGACCAATTGGCAAACATAAACTTTAGCAGCTGCCAAAGAAATGGTTCAAAAAAGACACACAGAAAATGATTTTAGAAATGTTCACACTGTTTTGTTATAAGTTTGGTGTCAACATTGTATTTCACAAGCAAGCAAGTCAATCCCACGGATCAATTCAAAGATGCACTTTGGTAAGAATGTCTTCTAGGAAAAGTGATTGGCTAGACAACCTTTATTTGATTGGATATAATAAACAGCAGTGTCAGGGTAAGCACCAGTTGACCCCTGACAAACAGGCAGCTGAGAGAGTGGGCAGAAAGTTCCCAGAAGAGGTCGAAGGCTAATTAAACTTTGTCCAAAAATTGCTTAAGCATTTTTTTCAGGAATAGCAAAAATTTCCCCAAAAGTTGTACATAATCTAATGAAGTGATATTGTCCCAGATTTTGTTTGGGGCATTTTTTCCTCATTAATAAAGAAAATAGTTGACTTTCCCAGTCGTATTAGTACTCACAGATACATAGTGCATATTGATCTTTAAATATAAAGGAAGCTGTCATATGTCCCCTGAACTGTTACAGTTGGAAAATGAATGACTTCGATAATGTGCCATGGAACATCTCTTTTCTCTATATGCCATTATCAAGTGTAAGTAAGCATATTAGGTAGATCTCTTGGTGCAAGTTACACCTTGAATTGGCTTAAATTAATAAAGTTAATTACAAGGAAGACAGGAGAATGCAGCGGGGCATTGGAAAGGTTGCACCAGGTGTGTAGAACCTGTTGAGGATCCAGAGTCTCCCCCTGGTCTCCTGCTCAGCTTCTTTCTGTGCATCTGCTGCATTCTTTCTGGGGGAACAGCTTTTCCTGTGCAAAATCCAGGGGAGGATACCAGCTAACAGCTTCCAAGCTCACAAGGTCTAGCTACATCTCTTTTTCTTGCTCTCAATTCCAGATATCTAAGGCTTCTTGCTCAATTTGGAACACTCCAATTTCACTAAGCTGAGACCAGGGCCTTGGGTTATATCATACAAAAATGTGTGCTGGGTGTCCTCTCTATTAGATTGTGAAATTCTTGGAGAAGGAGAAATTGTTATAAACGAGGCTGATACATATAAAAGTATACGATACTAAGCTTGATCAAAAACAGATATTATTAAATAATAAAGTTCAATATAATAAGAAACCTCTAACTACTGATCAGCTTCAGAGAACAAAAGTTTAATCTTAGCTCTAAAGGTACTACCATGGCTTCCAAAACTGGTCAATCACCAGAAACAGATGGCTTTAGAAATGCATTTCCTGGCTCTCTCTCAGGAGATTCTGATTCAGTTAAGTATGCAATCTGCATAGATATTTTCCCTTTTGCCTGGCCAGTGTTGCTCAGTGGTTTGGCATCTCTCTATGAACCAGGTCATGGTTTTATTCCCAGTTAGGAAACATGCCTGGTTGCTGGCTTGATCCCCAGTAGGGGGTGTGCAGGAGGCAGCTAATCAATGATTCTCTTTTATTATTGATGTTTCTATCTCTCCCTCTCCCTTTCTTTCTCTGAAATAAATTAAAAAAACATTAATTTTTTCTTTTGATTCTGAAAATCCAGCAGATTTGGGGACCACTGATCTGTTGTATACTTTGGTCTCTGGATAGCAAAGAAATCTTATTTAAAGTTTTTTTTTAGGGAAAGACACTCATAATCTGAATTTTTTCTTATTTTTTTGAGACTGGAAGAATGTTTCTGAGAGTCAGAAACTTTTTCTTTATAAGCAAATAAAATGTTCTGCCTACAATTGAAGCGTACAAGGCATGTTTTACCTTGTATGTATTCTATGTTTATTCTTTCCGATTTTCTATCCAAGTCTTTCTAGACCTTTTACCTTTATAATTTTGGAACTACAATCACTGGAGTTCCATCATAGATGCATTATTCAACTTCAACTCTATATACCTGGACAAAAACATTTTCTTTAAAAATGTGCTGGAAATTCTGCCAGACTATTGTCCAATTTTCCTCTTCAGAGACTGAGACCATCCCAGCAGTAACACCAATCTTGCTGGCTAGTTCCAGCTTGCGTTTTGTCTGGAGGATGTGCTAGACTATGCTAGGACATTCTCTAGAGCAACTAAAAGAAAATGTAGTTTGAGGGGTGAATGCAATTTCAGGGAACCAAGTGCAGTATGAGAGAACCAATAGTATCAGGTATTGGGTAGAGCAGGGAGGTTAGTGGCAGCAGCTAAGAAGAGAGAATGAGAGCTAGCATCATCAAAATAGGCTGGGCTGTGGCCAGGCAGGATGCCCAGCACTGGCAGGGACTAAATAGATTTCTTGGAGTGCCCTCTCACTGAGGCTGTGTGAAATGATGGGCAGGTTGGCCTGCATACAGGTAAGGACCTGGCATTGGGACAGGTGCTGGTGGTTAAAAACTCACTATTTGATTGCTCATTTTATGCTCAAACTTGATTGACTTCCTGTATCTTTACCAACTTCAGAACCAATTTTCTATTCTAAACACACTATTATAACTTCCCTTAGACTTTTCTAGTTTATTCTTTCAATATTGTCACTGTAGCATGTTAATCAATCACGGTGTATGCCATTCAGTAGTGGAGTGGCTCAGTAATATTAAATAACCTGATTATAAAATGTTTTCTTTCTTTTCCAGAAAGTGCAAAGGCACAAATAAATACTGGGTGTAAAAATAAGAGGGGAGAGAAATGGGGCTATAAATAAAAACTTTTTTAACAGTATCTCATTGGAGTACTGCATTGATTTTCTTTTTAATCCTGAAGGATATGTCTTTATTGTTTTTCTTTAAGAGGGAGAATGAGAGAAAGAGAGATGTGAAAGAGAAACATTGATCAGTTGCCTTTCATATGATCCCTGAGTGGGGATCAAACCTGCAACCTAGGTATGTGCCCTGACGAGGGATCGAATTCACACATTTTTGGTGAACATGATGGCACTCTAACCAATTGAGCCACCGGCCAGGGTTGCATTGAATTTTGGAGCACCATGCCTTATGGATAGTGGTAAATTGGAATAGGTTTTGTAGGAAAATGATGGAGGAATTAAAAAAAAATTGAAGAGACAGGGCCTATATCCAATGGGTTAAGAAATTGGAAATGGTTGACTTACAAGTTGAGAAGCCTAAAGGGTGAGGTCATATGGTAGCATAATCTGCTGGAATATAGTGTTGAGGGTGGTCTTTGCAAAGACATGACACATCTTGAAACATTAATTTAATCAAGTATGGGGGAGATTATTTTCATGTGAGTCCACCCTGGCAATATTATGGAGTGCAAACTTCTCACAAACTGTTAATAGAAAACATAGATTAAAAGAATTTTTATGCTTTTGTCTGAGATGCTATGGTTTACTTTTCTGAGCTCTGGACAGATGTGCTTAATTTAGTCAGCCATCAGAAGGCATTCCCATTTCCAATGACAATAAGGAGTATGGTGACCAACTTTCCATCGGCCTGAGAGAACTGGGACTGTAGTCTGCGTAGAGGATTTTAACTTAAATACAAAGATGACTTTCATTGGGGTGATTATCAATAAGTCAGATCATCAAAATGAATTTAGAAACAGTGAGGGTGTACCCCTTCCCTTAAAAAAAAAACTTTACATGGAGAGGAACTGATATGTTGCCCTACAAAACCTTAGGATGGGCTTCTGTCTGACATAGAGTCCTGGGTGGGTGTGTGCTCTGTTTTTGGATGAGCCGTCTTTGCTGAAGTGGAATTATGGCTAACAGACCTCTTAGTGAGGATCTCAGAGGACAGGATCAAGGCAGATTTGTACAGAATGTTGTTATATTTAGACCTACCTGGAAGCCAAGACTCCTTGAGGACTTTCATATAAAATTCTGATTCCAATTACAAAAGAATACTATAGATTTAAGTGAAAAGTAAATGTCACACTCCTTAGTCTCATCTTCCAAAAATAACTACTGTTTTCTTACATATCCTTCCATAAATTTTGTATGCACAAATAAGGACACACACACACACACACACACACACACGGGCATGCAATCATATTATTTACATTTTTGCAGCTTGCTTTCGCTTTTCTTATTTAAAATGTCTGGGACATTTACCTCACAATTTCCTACTTCCTTCTTCCTGATAGCTACAGACAGCTGCAACATATTCCATCCCAGGACATTTAAATTGCATGGCAGAAGCTGCAGGTTGCTTATGAGTATCCATTGCCATGTTCTTCTGATGAAAATAACTCTGATTTTGTTCAAGACAACAATATCTTCAACTAAAACTATTAGCATCCCCAGAATACCTTTTGGGGAGGGTGGCACGTTACATAGTTTCAATCAAATGAAATTACAGCATCCCATTGTATATTCATCCTAATTTATCCATCCAGTCAGAGGAAGATGGTTGGGTTTGGATTTAGAGGTTGTTTTCAAATTATTTTTACTATAAATAAAGCTTCAGTCACTGTCCATTTGCTTAATTATTTTGTTAGACAAAGAATTGACTTTATGGGGTAGAATTTTGAGCAGCAGCCAGTAGGAGGTGTGTGGGGCAGGAGCTGCTGTCTCTTTGGCTTGTGTATTCCACAGGCCCGGATTTTACTGCTAGTATAAGTTGACTCTGTGGTACGTTGTGCATTGCAAACATAATTCTTACAGTTTATCATGTCTCCATTTCTTTTATGACATCTCCCAGGCTCCCTCCCTGCCTGTCCGTATCTGGCATCTTGTGGCCAGAGGTCAGCTTCCTGTTGGTGTTCGTGATAGTCTGGATGTTATTGCCACTTGCATTCCGCTGGGCTTTGCCTAATGATTTCAGCGTGACTCAGTCAGAGAAGAGGAGTGTGTGAAGTCAGTCCCTCATGGAAAGCCAGTTCATCCAGACTTCAGGCGAAGTTATCTTGAAAATAATTGAGATCATGCATCACAGGCAAACAAAACAGAATTTGGAAATTTCTAAGCAATTTCACTTAAAAAATTTTTTTTTGCAATTTTACTTTATTGAAAATATAGGGTGAACCAAAATGTATATACTCACTTTGACTAACTATAAAGGCAGTGTTTGTTAAAATACATTTTATTTTCAAAATTGAGCCATTAGCTTTTAAAGTGTGTATACATTTTTTGGTGGCACCTGTATATTGCAGCATAGGTATGGGCAGGGGTGATAATGAAGATGCTTAACCATCAGAAGATGTGGATGTTACTTGTCAAATGGGCACTGGCACTAAACAACGGGCACGCTGCACTGCTGTGTACTGATTGAGTGTCAGCTGGAGACAGGAAATGGATTTCTTTTTATCCCCAGGAGCTAAGTTAAGTAATTCGTGCCAGTTGGACTTACTTTCAATAAGTTCTTATCTCTTTCAGCCAGTCTGTGAGAACGAATCTTCCTAAAATCCCTCTTTAAAATATTTCTTTGATTAGATCATCAATGGGTATTTGTTTTAAAGGTCCCAAAATTCTAACTTGGATGTAGTGGTGAGAACTCTTTGGGTTGCAAGTGACAGATCCCAATTCAGACTATATTCAACATAAAGGGAATTGGAGGTTTACATTTCTAGGAAGTCTAGGAGGAAAAACTTCCGGTATGTTTGGATTCAGGCTCAATGGTATTGTTGACTAATAATGATCTCTATTCCTCTTTGCATGCTGGCCTCCTTCTCTTCTTTGGCAGACAGTCTTCTTCTAAACTGGTGGACAAGGCCAGTCTCACAGGTATAAAACCTCTGTAGTTACAAAGGTCTCTCTCTGAGCATAGATAGTGAGCAAGTCCAGCCCGCACTAAGCTGAGCTAGATCTCAATCAGCAGAACCGCCCAGCTGCTTATGAACAATAATAAATGCTTATTGTGTTTGAGTTTGGAGGTGGTTTGTTATGTAGTATTGTTATGGCAATAGATAAATTCAGGTGATATTGTTACTCTCCTAATGCTCTACCATACATTGTGAGCTTTTGAAAAGCAGACACCATAGAGTATTTCTTTCTATTCCGCATTGGTACCTGGCATAGTGCCTTGCATTTGTCACTTGGCAAATAAACATTTGTTGGGGGGAAAATTACTCTCCAGCTATTTCTTTATTACCCTGCCTTTTGTCTTAGTGAAATGCCCTAAGTGGCTTTCCTACAGTGACAGGCTTCATCTCCATTTCACTGAGTTTCTGATCCCACCTCTGCACTGAGTCTGCTCTTTAATTCCTCACCAGTGCCCTCTGTGCTTCGGGTTATAATGGTCACACGTCTTCCTTGACCTTACCTGGCATCACCACAGCTTTAGGTACAGCTGGCTACTCACACTTTCTTCTTCTGGCTTTTGTGCTGCCACACTTGCCTGGGTTTTCTCCTACTTTGCCAGCTGCTGCTTTGCAGGCTTTTTAAATTCTAAACAATGGACTATCCCAGGGTCTTTGATCTTGAACCTCGTTTTTACTTTTCTTCTACCCTTCTCTCCCTTTTTGACCTCCTCTATCCTCATGGCATCAAATACCATTTTATATTGATAACCCATGGACTTCTCCAACTCTGCTCACCTGACATCTCCATTTGGGTGTCCAAATGATAACTCAAACATAACATGACTAAACAACTTTTATTGTTTGCTGACCTCCTCTCTCTGCCTCTACTCCATAAACCCCATTTCTGTAAGTTGCACTACCACAGCACCTGGTGCTCAAGACAAAAATCTATGTATTATTCTTGTTTTTTCTATTTTCCCTACATTTACATCAATCGCACAGCAAAGCCCACCAACTTGGCTTCAAAATCTATCCTGAGTTCTTCCACTTCCCTCCAACTTCACTACCACCCTAACCCAAGACACCATTTCTTTCTTTTAGGACTGTAACTGTTTCTATATTGGTTTTTCATTGTCTCCTTACAATCCATTCTTCCAGTGGCAGTCAGAACACAATATTAGTAATGTAGGTCAGATTATGGTTGTTATTCTCCTGACTTTAAGCACTTCCCTTGTCTCACTTCCTCTAACACTTACAATAAAATCAGAAGTTCTTATGCCTTCTTGAGAAGCCCTCATCACCCTTACTTCCTTCTGTGTTCATCTCTTAGTATCTGCACATCACCCAGTAGGCTTTAGCCACACTAAGCCTCTTTCTGCTTCCTGTAATTTGTTTCTACTGTAGGTCCTTTCATCACATTTTTCTCTGTCTGGAATGTGTTTGCTCTTCCCTGATCTTTGCATGTGTGTTTCTTATCATTCACATCAACTTTAATTCATCTTCTCAGAGGCCTTTCCTAGACCACCCAATTTAAATTAACTACCGAGTCACTCTCTGACATCATCATCTTTGCCTGACTTTTTATAACCCTTTGATGATGTTTTTGACCTTGTCTATTTTTGCTTTTATATTCCAGTATCTAGGACATTTTCTAAAACATAGTGAGCTCTCCCTAAGTATTTGTTAAATGAAAATGAGAAAAAAAAGTGTTGAATGAGTAGTGTGAGTGTCTGAATATTTTTCTTTCATTAAAAATGGTATTAATGACCCAACCTGAAACTAGCACTCTGACAATCTTCCACATAATTCATCCTCTCAAACACAAGATCTAACCTTGGCTATGGGTCTTCTATTCTTAATGACAATGAGTTGCTGAAAAAAAAAAAAGAAATGAAGGAGAAATGAAGAAATAAATTCTAATTAAGTTCTCTACTAACTTTGGATAAGTAATTGATATTGTATAAATATAACTTTCTCATAAATGAAATAATTATTGTAGCTGGCAGTCAACCAACATTCATATAATCATCAGCCTCTTATCCCTTTTTCTTTTCATCACCATTTTAGGATAGATGTGATAGAATTATAAAAGAAGAAAAATTATCCAAGTAAATACGATATGTATTGCACTATACTAAGGACTATATATATTAGTGATGGGCACATATCCTGCCTCCCTAGTAGCAGTTAATAGGCTAAGAAAATACTCTCTTGTGATGAAGCATAAAGCAGTTTATGACTGAAAAAAAAAAACAAACACAAAACACCTGACAAATGCCATAATTAAATAGAATTACAGTAGTACCCCTTATCTGCAGGGGATATGTTCCAAGATCTCCAGTGACTGCCTGAAACCATGGATAGTACTGAACCCAAATATATGCTGTTTTTTCCCTATACATATATACTTTTTCACTTAAAGGAAGCACTTTACTGCTTTTCTTTGACATATCCAAGTTTCCAGCATTGCTACTCTTGCACTTTGGGGTTTTTATTAAGTAAAATAAGGTTTATTTGAACACAAGAACTATGATATCTCAACAGTTGATCTGGTAACCCAGACAGCCACTGACTAATAAGCAGGAAGCATTTATAGCATGGATGCACTGGACAGAGGGATGGTTCATGTCCTGGGCGGGATAGAGCAGGAAGGCATGACATTTAATCACACTACTGAGGACAGCACGCAATTTTAAATTTATGAATTATTGATAGGATTTTCCATTCAGTATTTTCAGACTGTAGTTGACTTCCAGTAACTAAAACTGTGGAAATTTAAACCATGGATCAGAGGGGGACTGTTATACACTGCTATCAGGCAAAAGTGTGTCTGTGTGATAGTCGTTGGCATTTGCTTGAGTCACAGTCCACAGACTTTCGAATGGTGTCATGCCTCACTTTTCTCCTGTATGACAGGAACCCTTGGGAAGGAAGGAGGACCCTTAGAAATGTGTCCCTGTTGGAGAATTAAATGCATCTCAGTGGATGTGTGCACATTACTCGAAGGAAGACATAAATTAGACATGCTATTGACTGAAGGACAAAAGAACCACTAGTTATCTAATCTAATCTAATAAAAGAATAATATGCAAATTAACCATCACTCTGTTATACCTAAGCCACACCCACCATCCAAGCCACACCCACCATCCAATCAGAGCAGCTGTAATGCAAATTAACCCAGCCAAGATGGCGGCAGACAGCCATAGAGCTAGAGCAAACAGAAGGCTTCTGTTGCACCAGCGCTGGAGTTGAAACTGCCTGCCTAGGCCGGGCCTCTGCTCCAAGCAACAGTGTTTTGATTATAGAAACCATGGAGCTGAAGCGAACAGGAGGCTTCATTGCCTGACTAGGCCTCCGCTCAAGGCAACAATGTTTCAATTATAGAATATAAATAAACCCCAGAAACCTGATTCCAGCCAGCCTTGCTGGGATGTTGGGTCAATGGGAGCTGTGGGCAGCCTGAAAACGTCCCTCAGCCCCTTACCCAGGCTGGCCAGGCACCCCAGTAGGGACCTGAACCCTGAAAGAACTGTGGGCAGTCTGAAAATGGCCCTCAGCCCTTCACCCAGGCTGGCCACACCCCCATGGGGTGAGGGTTCCCACTGGGGGGCTTGGCCAGCCTGCAAACAGCCATCAGCCCCTCACCCAGGCTGGCCACACCCCCATGGGGTGAGGGTCCCCACTGGGGGGCTTGGCCAGCCTACAAACAGCCATCAGCCCCTCACCCAGGCTGGCCAGGCACACCAGCAGGTGGATATCCCTTGAGGGGTCCTAGACCGTGAGAGGGCACAGGCCGGGCTGAGGGACCCCCCTGAGTGTACAAATTTTTGTGCATGGGCCCCTAGTCTTACCTAATAATAGAGAAACATGTAGATTAACTGTCCTTCTGCTACGCTTACCAGCCAATCAGGAGAGTATACAAATTAACCCAACAAAGATGGCGGTTAATTTGCATACATAGGCATGAAGTAGCAGAGCAAAGACCAAAGGCCTGGGTCCTGGGTGCTGGAGGAAAACCAGTGCTGGCAGCCATGAGAAGGGAAGGCCTATTGTACGAATCTCTTCGTGCACCGGGCCTCTAGTATTCTATAATCAGATATCTGTTAACGGGCACTTGGAGAAACTGGACATGACAATAACACTGAGGCATTGCCCTCTTGGTGAGCTTTTTGTATGAAGACTGCAAAACATGATTGAGATGGATGACATCACTCTTCGTTTTTCCAATACAGTTGGGTCTTCAGATCAGGAAAGAAAATGCTTGACTGTAATTGTATATATCATCAGTAGTCTTTTGAAAAAGCAAGTGTGATTTAATTAACATATAATTTTAGTTTTTCTTCCTCGGCCCCATGACTTTTCTGCTGACTCTTAGGTAGTAATAAACAGGTCTATCCAGTGTCATTTTAGGCTGGACATACAATCTCAGTGCAAAAACTCAGTGCAGAGTGTGTTCAGCTCAGGATTTCTGAACTGGACCTCATGCCAAACATTCTCTCCTCCCCCAGTTTTGTCTTCTTAGGCTGGAAGCCTGTTGGGAGGAAAGAGTAGTTGCTGCTGCTTCATCATTTCTCTTCCGCTGGCTTTTCTCTCTCCCACCCCGGCTTTCTGGCCAGTTTCTAGCTTTTCCAGGGCAAGAGTAAGGGGCAGAAGGAGACTTGAGCAGTGAGGAAGGTTCTCTATAAGCTGGTGCTGTGTTCTGCAGGCTGGGTAAGATGTTCAAGTAGACGTGCCCTTCACAGACTTCTCCATAGCTGGGCTCTACTCTGCTCACCTCCTTTGCTCCAGACTGCTGTGTCTAGAGCTTGTTGGTGAAGCGTGGCTGTGGCCCACATCCAGTTGCTGGCACCTGTTTCTGTTAATAAAGTTTTAGCAGAACACAGCCATACCTATTTGTTTATGGCCTGTTTATGGCTACTTTTGAACCATAGCCAGTGAGTTGAGTAGTTGTGATACAGAGCCTGCAGCCCTCAAAGTCTAAAATATTTACTCTCTGGTAGTCATTTTGGACTCCCTTAAGAACCAGTACATATCCAACTTCTTTTTAAAACATTTATTTATGTATTTATTCCTTACCTGAGAAGATGCTTAGAGAGAGGAAGGGAGAAAGAGAGAAACATCGATGTGCAAGAGAAACATTGATTGTTTACTGTCTGTACATGTCCCAACTGGGGATTGAGCCCACAACCTAGACATGTGCCCTGACTGGGAATCAAACTGGAAACTCTTCAGTACACAGGATGATGCTCAACCAACTGAGCAACTCGGCCAGGTTCCCTTCAACTTCTTTTTGCTCAGTTCCTTGCAGCTCTCTAGGAAGTCCTGACCCTACATTGGCTTCCTCCTGTTTGCCTATGTCTGTCTAAGGGAAATGTTCATGCATCCTTTGTCTTCCACTGCAGAAGGACACATGACTTGTTCCTAGGCTTCTGTCATACTCAGGTTGGAGCCTTAGGCAGAGCAGGGTCTGGAGACTCACAATAGCAATAGTTCTCTACAGGAAAATCTAATCTAATAAAAGAGTAATATGCAAATTGACCTTTACTCCATTACACCCACAAGCCACGCCCACAAGCCATGCCCACCAACCAATCAGGAGCAAATATGCAAATTAACTCAACTAAGATGGCGGTGGCCATGGAGCTGGAGTTGTCCCAGACAACGGAGGAAGCCAGGGCCCTGCAGGGCCCTGAGCTCTACTCTAGGCTACAAAGTTTCAATTATAGAAGATAAACAAACCCCAGATACCTTCCAGGCTGGGACCTTGGGTTGCCAGGGACAACCCAGGCTTCAAGGGGGCGGGGACCAAGGCAACAAAGTTTCAGTTATAGAAGTTAAATAAATCCCAGATACCTGCTTCCAGCCAGGCACCCCAGTAGGGACCCAAACCCTGAAGGGGCTGTGGGTAGCCTGAAATGTCCCCTGCCCTTCACCCAGGCTGGCCAGGCACACCAACAGGTGGACATACCCTGAGGGGTCCCAGACTGTGAGAGGGCACAGGCCAGGCTGAGGGACACCCCCCCCCCAAGAGTGCACAAATTTTTGTGCACCCAGCCTCTAATCTCTTCATAAAGCCCCCATCCTTGCATTCCTTTAATCTGAATGAGAATATAAATAACATTTAAATATCTGGTTTTAAATATTTCTTTTGTAAATTCTGTACACTTACACTCACAACACCCAAAACTATAATATGGGATACTATATCTATAAAATGGGAACCTCAACTGAAACTTTGGTTAAGTTGCTAAAAAATATAATAATCTATGTCACTTGGCAAGTAGATATTTACCTGTTTAGTTAGATTAAGACAATTTGATAAAATGATTTTACTGCCTTCAAATATTTTTCTGTTATGGGTTAGACAATCCATGGGAATAAGTTCTTTGGGGTTTTATTCCAATGTATCAAGCTTTTAAAAAGCATAGGCTCCACATCATAAATTTACATGAAAACAAAATTAGCAAAATGTTTCCAAGTTCCAAATCATTTTCAAATTAATTCATAATCTTAACATCACTTAAAAAATTTCAGTGTAGCATATGATAAAAAGTAGTTTTCTAAAAATATGCATTTTAAATATTTTGAAATTAATTTTAAATGTCATAATTTTCAGTTATATAAAGGTAAATTTTATTTTTAATTCTAATATATTCAATCTCTGATAAATAACAGCTATTTCACTTCATTTTAATTATATAAAATATGTTGAAAATATATTTTAAAGTGAATTATGTTTGCTTGAGAATTATTAAATTACAACATGGAAATAGACTTTTTTCCCTAAAATCTGATGCTCAGAATCAACACTTGAGCTATAAATATTAACTGGTTAATTTTAAAATGAGTTTTTCTCCCATCTTAATTATCTGATAAGACAGAAAGTCATAGGCTGTTATTTATAAATAACAAATTTCAGATATGTAAGATCTTCCTTGCCGTTAAATTAAAAGTCAAATTTGGTGTAAAAGTTGCTGTATATTTTAACATTGATTTAAAAAAAATGCACTAGAATCATCCTGATTAATTATATAGCATTTTGATCAGTTGAATATAATCTATAAATTTGATAAAAATAATCTTATGATGAATTTGCTGAATTAATATAGAATAACACAAAATTACAGCTCCACATTGATTTTATAATTTTAATGCTCTTTGTCATTAACCAGTGGCCCACTATGGATGAAAGATAAACAATACGTGACAAACAATAAATACACTGAAAACTGTGAGGAGGCCAAATCCACCTTGGTGACTCGAGGATTCACCTGTCTGCTGACAAAGCACCTTCCATGGTAGAGCCTTGAGCTCACTTAACTAATCTTAACAAGTAAACATGAACTTACTCGACATTTGGAGCCTTTTGATTGTCTTTTTGGTTTTAAGATTAAAAAAAAAATCAACGACTTATTCTAGTGATTGATTTTTTTTATAATGTAAATTTATATAAAGACCATTCTGACTTCAACTTTATGAATTTGGGAAAAATTTTATGAGCCCCAGGTTGGGGGCTCCCCTTCTGACAAAGAGGACAGGGCATCAGTAGCAGTCTGAGTTGGAGAAGCTGGGAGGTGCTGTTAGAGGGGATGGGGGTACTGATGTCACCAATGTGATATGTGCATGTGTCCCCTGGGGTCACCCAGGCTGGTCCAAAGGCTGGAGGATGGGAAGAGTTACAACAATCTAATCTAATAAAAGAATAATATGCAAATTAACCATCACTCTGAGACACCTAAGCCACGCCCAACAGCCAAGCCATGCCCACCAGCCAATCAGAGCAGCTGTAATGCAAATTAACCCAGCCAAGATGACGGCGGGCAGCCACAGAGCTAGAGCAAACAGGAGGCTTCCGTTGCACCAGCGATGGAGTTGAAACTGCCTGCCTAGGCTGGGCCTCTGCTCAAGGCAACAATGTTTCAATTATAGAAGATAGATAAACCCCACAAACTGATTCCAGCCAGCCTCGCTGGGACGTTGGGTCAATGGGAGCTGAGGGCAGCCTGAAAACGGCCCTCAGCCCATCACCCAGGCTGGCCAGGCACCCCAATAGGGACCTGAACCCTGAAGGGACTGTGGGCAGCCTGAAAACAGCTCTCAGGTCCTTACCCAGGCTGGCCACACCCCCATGGGGTGAGGGTTCCCACTGAGGGGCTTGGCCAGCCTGCAAACAGCCATCAGCCCCTCTCCCAGGCTGGCCAGGCACGCCAGCAGGTGGACATCCCCCGAGGGGTCCCAGACTGTGAGAGGACACAGGCCGGGCTGAGGGCCACTCCCCCACCACCCGAGTGCACAAATTTTTGTGCACTGGACCCCTAGTATATTATAAAATAAAAAGCAGCATTTCAAGGTAGAAATGTGACATCCCAGTTCTCTTACAGGAGCACTTTAGTAGAAAAGGGAGACTCTCTGGGGAAGAGGTTTGGGAGGAGGAACACATCTGGGTCAAAAATGCACCATTTTACTTCCTAGTCACATTGCCTGACCCAGTAAGACCTCAGGTTCCTCATCTGTAAATGGGCATTGCCTCATTTTTCTCCAGGAAATGCTCCCTGCTCCCTTCCGATCTAGTTTTAGGTTTCAGGGCTGGTATTAGTAAGGCCAGGGATGAACTAGGAAGTTTGCACTTAACTGTGGAGTGATGGCAGTGCCAGGGAGTGAGCTGGGCTGAGCACTGAGAAAACATGGATGAAGAAAAAGGGAAACTCAGCTAAATGGACAGTTCCAGAAGCCAGCACACTGATCCGAACGCTTATACATATGCAAAGCTTTAGCGTAGACTGTACTTGTGAGGGATTGGGCACCGCTGCCTAGAGCCAGCCCATCCTGCAGCTGTTATTCTAGGCCTCTGGGAAGCAGGAGGGAATTGGCTGGACTATTCCTAAGCAGATGATGCAAAATAGCAGACCAGGGGCCAGATCAAGCCCATGTATGTTGGCCCACAGAATTACTTGTTTGTTTAACTGACTCGTCTTTATTTGAAAATAGAAAGTTTGCCATGAAAATCAGATCTCATCATAGTCTCTGCGATTCCCTTCTGTCTCCCCACTACTGAGGAGTTACCACTTTTAGTTGTGTTGTTTCACCTGACTCACTTCACTTATTTATCTTACCTGGCTGGCCCCACAGGCATTTAAATTTTGACACTTAGTTTTAAAAAACAGGAAAAGAATGGACAGTGCAAAGAATCTCTTAGGTTTGCTGTAAAGATTGCCCAAGATAATATACAAAATGGCTGGGCAAAGCTTGGTAAGTGCTAAGTGTTCAATGAACCCAGGATCCCCTGCTCTCCCTTTTGCTCACTGTTTGCTGCTATTTCAGGGCTGTCAGGAAGCCGTAGGCTTGCACAGGGAAAGGAGAGGTTTCTGTCCTTAAGTATAGACACCTGGGCATCTTACAGGATAGGCAGGCACTGTCCTTGTGTCTGGCTGTCAAAGTGAACTGCTGGAGTCACAGTGATGAAGTCCTTCTTGGTGGGGGGTCCAGGTTCTAGCAACCTGGGATATGACCCAGTGGAGTGTGTTTATGCCCAGTAAGCTGTTCAAATAAATCCACATTCAGTCGGACAGTCACCTTGAGGCTGTTCACCTTTAGAGGGACCATAAGGACACATGTTAAGTGGAAACACAAACATCCAGGTCTCACATTCCACTTTCTGGTTCTGTTGCTGGATTTTGCTCTTTGTTTGAGCCAGAGAAATTAAGGGAGATCACCCTGAGCTCTGTGCTTGCTATCAAACATGAAATCATACCTGTAATTGATCTGCCAGAGGGATCCGTTTCAACCCCCACCTAATGCACCCTGAGGACAAAGGAGCCCAGCTAGGGCCTCAACAGGCTTGGAGAATGTTCCCTTTCAGTCTGAAATGTGGTGGTGAAGGGAAGTTTTTAAAATTAAGAAAAAAGTGACAATTATCTCTGAATATTTTTATATCTCCAGAATTTTTCAGATTACTAAAACAATAGAACATCATGAATGGGAAGTGTATACAGTACTATTATTATTTATTCCCCAAAGCAATATAAAGGAACATCTGTCAGGTCTTCACATATCTCAATTTAAAAAGTTTGTAAATGCAAAAATTTCCTCATCATGATGCTCACTTGGTTATTTTTATTCCTAGATAATTCCTACCTAAATTTAATTCAATTTTCTTAGGATATCTAAAAACATGGTAAAACAGTAATTAAAATCTAAACTAATAATAGCGAAATATTAAAATTAACCGTTTCTCCGAGACAGGGTAAGCCACGCCCACCAGCCAATCAGAGCGGCTGTATGCAAATTAGCCCAGCCAACATGGCGGCCGCCACTCACGGACCTGAGTAAACAGCCCTTTCCATTGCGGCAGGAGCGAAAGTGAAGCTGAGCCCTTCAGCTCAGCTCCGATTAAACTGCCTCTAGC
>PVJC01032001.1:9897-20308 GCA_004026665.1 Murina feae | reverse complement strand
TCCTCCTCCTCCTCCTCCTCCTCTTGGCATATTATAAAGCTTTCTCTCTTTCAAGGTTTTTCTTCAATCATAGATCATGGTGCAATGCTGTTGTGGCTGAGAAACACATAGTATGATGTAATCAAGGCCCCATACCATTCCAAGAAATATCTTAAGATTGAGAAATACGGATTCCTTTCCATGCCTCTGAGTTGGGTGAAAGTGGAAGGAGAGAATCAGAATGTTCAAAGAAGTATGTATTGTTAAAGAACTGTGCCAGAATAAAATTATTTTAGAAGGTAATTGCTTATATAAAGCATCACCCATTCTTACTCTCTATAACTCTGTTCCCTTTCAGCTTCTTTTATTTTAACTCTTTTCTTCTTCCATGACATTTCCTATGCATTTAATATAAGCAATGTTCCTAGAGAGCATAGCAGTAGGTGCTCTATGAACAAACCCTGAGGTAGAATGGGAACCCTGGTTACAGAAACCATAGGAACACGTGTGTGGACTTGTGCATATGCGTGTGTATAAAGCTGTCTGGGGTCCAAGCTTTGCAGAGCTTACTTATCCAGTTGGGAGCATGAAGTGTTTTATTGTGATTGCTTTCCTATTTGAGTCTATTGTTTTTGTTGTCATGATTTAATACTTGTTGCATGTCTATAGTCCTCTGGACAGACCCTGGAATTAGATGTCAACTCTGCTTACTGGATTTATGCTCGAACTTAGATAGCAAAGCCACAAAAGAGAAAAGAAAAGGATGATACTTCCAAAACAGAATTAGTGACTAATGCATTCCCAGAAAAGGTGGGGAAGGAGAAATAAGGTTGACCTAGGCAGTTGGAAATGAAGAAAGTGTAAGCAGACGTAAATGTCTCACTTAGGGATGGTTTATAGCTATTTCCAAGAGCCCTGGGAGGGACCTGGACGCTGCAGGATCTAGCACTTTAATTTTCCTCTACCACAGCTCAGACTCGTGGGAGGAGTTGTGGTGAGGAGACCCCCTGTGTTGGATAATAGCAAGTTGCCCTTCCCATAGGCTGATTTTCAGGTGGAAATCTCACTCTCTACCCACATTACCAATGCGATTAACAATCAAGTCCAAAAGCTTCAAAGGAAACCCTGAGGGGATTTTTTTTAAGGATATAAAGGTCATTCAAAAATAAAGATACAATTTCTTAGAATAAGTTTTTTCCCCTCCAAGATATGTGACTCAGAACATGCCTTTGTTTTTCTGCCTCAGACACCCCCTACCCTTTTAAATATTAAATGTCTCTTAATAACAAAAGTGAACTGCACGTTATTTATGGAAGCTGCACCCTAGTAACTTTGCAAATTACATGGTTGCTCACTTTCCCAGGCCCTGTTTTGTTTCCAACCGCTGTGACCACCATGTATTTAAGAGTAAGGTAGAAGTAATAAGCTGCAGGTTTCCAGACAATCACGTACCTGCTGCTTCTGCAGCTCCCAAGGGGAAGTTGCCCTATGGGCGTGCAGGGCACCTCCTCCCAGGGCCAGTGAAGAGAGGAGGGCTTTCCCATCACCTGCCTATATGACCCCTGGGGAAGCTTCAAGTGGAGTTTTGAGGCCAAAACAACCCAAGTGCAGATATCTGGTACAGCAACCTCCCGAGTATGTGAAATCTTCAGCAAGTAACTCTGTATGAAATTGGGGATGATGACTCCTAATTTCTAGGGTGACTCTGAATCTTAAATGTGGTGAGGGAAGATGGTGCTTAGCATAGAATAACTTGTTAATGAATGATGCTTCTTAGTTTCTTTCTATTCCACTTCATGCTCTTCTAAATACTAAGCCATGAAAGATGACATATGTACACTTCTGTATGTGTGTCTTGCTCTGAATCCAGAATAAAAAGCTCAAACTGGGCTATATTTTCTCAGGGGATGTGCTGTGTTATGGGAGTGTTCCTCTGCCCAGTGTTAACCCTTCCTCCCATCTCTCCTTGGTCAGGGCACTGAGGCCACCACCCGTTTATTGGAGAACTGAGCTGTTTGTTCAGTAAAGGCACATCTTTTTGTATCCCACGTTGTGAGGCTGGGGCTGGGACTCTGCAAATGATAGCTTTTAGCCACCTGACTCCTTGGGGCACTAGAGGAAGACCCTTGCAGGAGGGAGAAAGAATTTAATTCTTCCCATCTGCTTCCTGCCCCTATCAGTGACATTTCACCCTGGAGGGGCAGGTGGTACTAGATTCCAGCTTCTTTGGGTGTCCCATAATCAGTTTCCCTGTACCCCTTTAAGTATAGGTGCAAGGAGCAATCAGAAGTGGGTCCCAGCGTGTGAGCTCCTCTTCCAAGATTCTAGGTTATTGTAATCCCTTGTGGTTATTATCTGTGGACTTTAGTGTCTTAAAAAAAAACTTCCAGCAATTGTTGAATCAGTTTCCTATATTAAATTACCATGTGGAATATCTGTTATTTTCTCCTCCGACTGAATCTGACTGTCACAGCACCTTGCTTCAAATTGGCCTTCAGATGATATAGTGTAACCAGCAGGGCTCTGCAACAAGGTTGGCTGTCTAGGAAGGCAGAGACAAGAAAGCTCAGGTAGCCTGTTTCCATCTGGGACAACGGGAGTATGTTGAAATCTTCCTAGAGTCCACAGGTGCGGGAGAGGATGCTAGAATGAAGAAGAGGTGGGCAGCCATGGGGGATGAAAGCACACGGTATAACTTTGCTTGGTCTGTCCCAACTAAGAAACTCTGGGAGTACGAATAAAAGATAAATGTTAGGCAAGAAGAAATCCATAGTAATCCATAGTGACATTTATTAATAACAAAAACCTTCTGGGTTCCATCCCCTTTCCTTGATCTAAGCCCAGAGTTTATAATATTTTTTCTGTATGTGTGGTCTTGTCCTTAATTACAGGGTAGTGCAAGTTGTTCATCTTCTCTTGGGCATGGGATACACTCCTACTGTCGAGAGGAGCACACCTTAGACCATGCTCTGTGCTTACATAACATGTAGTAAACCCGTCTGGATATGTTTCCCTAATACAATAATTTAGGTTCTGCTTTCTCAGGTTTGTCCACTTGGGTCAACAGTATATTAGCTGTAAAAATAATGGAGGACCTATTTGGTGCAAGTTTCTCTACTGCCCCTGAGATATTTAACTTTACAGCATCTTTATATAAGCAATGCATTGATTTATACACTGTAATAAGTGGACTTGAGCACTTTTGAGGGAGAGTTAAGTTCACACATCACTTTTCTACACTGTTTCACTTTCTTGACACTTTGCTATTAATTTCTTGAAGATATTTTGTATTACAATAAAAAATTTTAATCACCTCATGATAATTTTTGCATATGTAAAAAACAAATAAAAACCAAGCCTTGTTAAGATGCAGAACCGAGGACCAACTGCCAGCTGAGAGTTCAATCCCAGCCCATGATTCAAATTGTCACACCAAAAACTTACAAAGGAAGATTGTAGGGTTTACTTATCAATAACTGAAAGCACAAATATTAAATCTTAGAATGTATGGGTGCTATTTTATCCTATGTGCACCAATGTTAAGATTATACATCACATTTTTCTATTCTTGCTAAAGAAACAGGATAACTATTAGCCAGTATATTTAGGGGAAAGTTAATACAGCTTGGGTTGTCTATTACGAGTCCTATACCGCTTGGACTCCACTGAGATCTTTATATTTTGCTTCTGATACTAATTAGCTATAGAAAAAAATTTAGTCTTAGTATCTGTGGAATTGGCTGAGTCATACTGCAGCTTTCTTGTCCTACTCCAGAGAATGTCATCTGCCTTTTCTTTGATGGTCTGTTTTCCTTGTAGGATTAGCATTCTCAATGGTGTTGGAAGAGATGTTTTGTACCTTCTTTTAACAGGGAAGTCACTGCCTGTTTGTTATCTGAAAATGGCTTCCTTATTGTATGACAACAATCAGGGAACAATTATCCTTCTTCCCCCACCTTGAGTGGGTAGGTCAAGCCATATTATAACATTGTCTATGTCATGCTCCTGTTGATTTTAATAGTTAGTTTGAATGGATTTGTAGGATCTAGACCTTCAGTTGAACCTTTCATTCTGACCTATGATTGATTATTCTACAGGACCCCAGATCCATTTATTAACTTAAAAGGAATAAGGATGGCTAACTGTAACCCTGCCATGTGATTGGGATAACAGCAATGACAATAAATTCAGTTAATATGTATGTCACTAGAAAGTAAATAAAATAGATATCACTGAAAATGAAGTAAGGAAATGTAAATTTTAGTCCAACCACTTCTGCTTATTAACCATATGACTATGGGCATGTCACGTAACCTCTCTGAACCTTAGTTCTCATTCTGTAATGCAAAATGTAAGTTACAACATGCCACCCTATGTCACCCCATAGAACACTGACACTTAAGTCACCCAACTCTTCCATTCTAGTTGACATTCTAGAAACATGTTTTATTCTTAGAGGATTTGATTATTGAGTTATCTTTATATTTGGCTGCTGTCAGTAGATTTACCATAAATGTTTCTTGAGAGTCTCTCTCTTGAAGAGATTAAATTCATCCCAATTAAAAATAGAATCCTGAGCTACAGCAGCTATAGCACCTCTTAAGCCTCTTCAAATAACATTGACCGACTAAGTGGTTGCTACTGTGGAGATAGTGCCCACAAAGCCAGCAGCAAGCCCTCTCAGAAAATGATAACACTCTAAGGGGCTGTCAGTCCTCAGCAGTTTCTAGTAGTTCAGGGGATGCTACCTTATCTTCTAAGTGTTCAAGAAGTTCCTAGGGAGGGGGGATCACATATTCTTTATTTTATAAAAATATCTCCCTCCCCACAACAACAAAATCCTCCAAAACAACACTGAGCAAATAGGCGTGCCCAGTCAAAATGCAGTTCTTTCATCTGATGAAGTAGGTAGCTCTAGTAGTAATGTTGCTGTCTGGCAGGTTTGAGGTAAAGGGCTGATGAAGCTGTTTCTTTAGATAATAAACACTGGTTCCTACAGAGGTGGAAGAATTTACATCCTTTCCTCTTATTTCTTGAAGAAATGACTAGCTTTCAAATATACGACGCAGGAGTTGAATTCAGCTCCTATGGATCGTTTCCTGACTTTGCTACTTATTTTCTTTTAATTCTTTGAGGAAAGCTTGAAAACAAACTTTCTTTATCTTTTCCCTCATAGAAATGTTACTTATAGAAATTACCAAATGAAAAATGATAAAAGTTACTTTGTTTATAAGGCAAAGCTCAGAGGAAGATTCTTTTATCATCTTTCAATAGCTACTCACTTTGGAGACATTTCCCTTTTCTTAAAGCTAGATTGCATGTATCACTATTCACTAATAAGCAGAATGACAACTATTTAGGCTGTCAAATCTTGTTTGACATTTCCTCAGGTACTACATGTCCTCAGGTACTACATGGCCTCAGGTACTACATGGCCTCAGGTACTACACATCCTTAGGTACTACATGTCCTTAAGTACTACATGTCCTCAGGTACTACATGGCTTCAGGTACTACACGTTCTCAGGTACTACACATCCTTAGGTACTACATGTCCTCAGGTACTACACGTCCTCAGGTACTACATGTCCTTAGGTACAACATGTCCTCAGGTACAACATGTCTGTAGACACATAGGGTTTTTATAGACTTTCCCAAAGGGCCACATTTACAGACACGGACTTTTGCTTTATTTCCACAGAGCTCTGGATCCAAATCCCTGGGTCCAAATATGTGCCACTCACTTCCCACATCTGATCCTGCCATCCTTCTGATGGCTGGCCCAGGAGAGTCCTTTCTGATGAGGCTTTCAGCACCAGATAAACATGTGAATGTGGCCATTTGTAAAGGGAAGCTCCCTCAATAGAGGTTTGTCCTTCACAATATGAACATGTACAGTTTTGCCAATGTGGTGTGATTTGAGAAATCCTGAACCTTTTATCTGAAGTATTTTTCCTGTAGAGCCCTACATATTCACTAATAGCGCTTCACTACTATAGGTTAAATCTTGCCTTTCAAGGCCATTCTCTTTAAAATATGGCAATAGATTACTTGAGCGTGCTTAATTTTATAAGATCCTTTCTCTTTTGACAAAAGAAATAGAGGAAGGTGAGCAAACTGGATGGCTGGCAGGGAAAAGGTGTTGAAAAAAGAAAATATACAAAACGAAAGATGAAGTGTCAGTGTGCCCATGAGAGTCAGCCTGGGTCTCAACTAGATGCCCCGCATTTATGAATTGGATGTGCACTTTGGAATGTGCCCATGGGCATCTGGCTGGGTATAAATTGAGAATGTCTTTCTGGAAAAACAAGTTGGAAATATTTTTCAGGAAATTAAAGAACATTCATGTATAAAGAACCAATAATTTCAATTGCAAGATTTTATCCTAAAAATTTAATTAGCAATGAGCAAATTTAGATCCAAAGATGTTCCATGGGACATTCTTTATAATGTCAGGAATAATAGAACTAGTTAAATGTTTGTTAATAGGAGAATGAATACTATGGAATGAATTTATGCTATAAAAGTGACTAAAGCAGTATATAGAAAATATCATAATATGATCTCAAGTATATAAAATACATATGCATGAGATAAAAGAACAGAATTAGAAGTGTCCATAAATGGTTATTATTTTTCTTTATTCCTTTTTTAAAAATGTATTTTTTAATGGACTTCAGGGAAGAAGGGAGAGAGGGACAGACAGAAACATTAGTGATGAGAAAGAATCATTGATTTGCTGCCTCCTGCACACCCCCTACTAGGGATCGAGCCCACAACCTGGGAATCACATGTGCCCTGACTGGGAATTGAACCGTGAACTCCTGGTTCATAGGTTGATGTTCAACTGTTGAGCCACTCAGGCCGGGATTTTTATTCCTTTTTGTATTTTCTACAATAGTCATTTATTGCTTTAGATATAGAAAAATGTTAAAACTTTAAGAGCAAATGTTTGTGTCAAACTTATAAACCTAACATATGGGTGTCTCTGAGGAGGTTGACGATTGATGCCTAAATAGCAATTTCCCAGTGCTTACAGATCTGTCAGACTTTCCCTTATGCGTGGATCCTTTATGTTCAAGGCTCTAATTCTACATAAAGATGTCGACATAGGATGTAACTTGGCACCTGCTGTTTAACTTTGGATAGTATTGTGGTTTGCTCTTGCCAAATCTGAGATAAAAACAAGTTGGATGGAGTTTCACATAGAGAGATGTTATCTAAAACGTTTTCTTAGAACTAGGCAATGGCAGAAACATGCAAGAGGCAGAGGGAGATTTGAATTAGGCCCTTCTCACCACAAACATATATTCACTGGACATGGACCTGGGTCATGGAATCTTTCTTCTAGGTTTTGTTTGCTTTCCGTGTTTCAGACCTATTTGAATATTTGAAGAGGGGATTTGGACTCACGCTCTTGGTACCATTGTAGGGGTCTGTCCTTCATCTGGATTGCCTAAAAAATCATGTCTTCTCTCATTCTTTAGGCTAATGTTACCTGAAACCGCTTCCTTACGGCTTCTACTGCTGCCCCTGATGAGTGTGATCACCCCTCCGTTGAACTGCCTTGGCACACATATGGTGTTTTTACACCAACTTTCTAGTAGATTGTTAATTTCTGAAGCACAAGGGCTGTTATGGCTTTCCTCGCCCATGCATTGCCCATCTTAGTAGAATTAAACTTATTTACTTAGTGAATTTGGCTGGTCCAGAGACTACTTCCTTCTCTTCATGCAATTTTGTTATAATGCACATCCATCAGCTAAAAAATATCACTGCAAGTAAGGGTAAGAATGAATTTTTCCAAAACTTTTCAGGAGGTATCTTTCTAGAGAAGACTATATAGGCAGAAAGCATGGAGCACAGAGCTATAAAACACTCATGGTTTAAGTCACCAGGACTCCTCATCATGGTTTATTCATGTTAGTAGCATGGAAGAATATGTGGGCTCCGGTGTTAGCAAGGACTGTGTTTGAACCTAACCTTATTGGCAGTGGGATTTTGGGTAAACAATTTAGCTTCTCCATGCCTCAGTTTCCTCAATTATTACATGTGGAATTAACTAATATCTATCTCCCATCATTGTGAGGATTATCTGAAATGATACATAAAAGCACTTTACATAGTGCCTGGCACAGATTGAAATCTGTGTTCCTAATACAGAGGATCCATCATGTCCTGGACAGTTTTTGCCATCTTAGAAAGCTAGGGCTAAGCCCCCTAGATTTTGCAGGGTGGTATTTACTTAATTTCTGGGTCTGTTGCTCTGAAATCACTAATCTATATGCACAATACAGGCCTTCAAACAGGGGCGCCTTTCAACATCTTGAGGGATTACCAAGCTGGAATATTGAATACATTTCTTCAGTACAAAAGTATATTATGTCTGAATCTTTTATATCCTCAAAGCCAGAGAGTTCAGTGGGCTCTGTTGGGGTTAAAAATCCTGCTGCTGTACTTACTTTCTCTGTTTTTGAGAGAGGTTCTTATCTGGAACGTGGACTAATAATAATAATAATAATAATAATAAATTAATAATCCCCCTGCTATCTAGAGCTGTTTTGAACTTTGTCTGCCAAGCACTTAGAACAATGCCTGGCAAATAGTAAGCAATTGACCAAAACTAGCACCTTCTAAAGAACTGATTTAAAAAGGTAGCATTCTTCAAGGACCACGTTGAGCCAAATATTCCAATAATGAACTGAAGGTTTCATTGTAGTCCTGGTACCGTCTTTGGGGGAAGGTAGGGGTGTGCGCCTTGGAGACTGTGCCTTACAATGGACTTGTTAACAGGTGCCAGACGCCAGAAGAGATAAGGAGTGTTCTGTGAGCACTTGAGCACTCCCAGGAAGTAGACAAGGGAGGTGATGGCTCTGCCTAAGAATCTGGTCCTCCAACCTTGACACCATTGATTTTTTTTCAGGGTCTGCTAACCATATGAACAAACACTGTAACTTCCTGATCATGCAATGTCTTCTTCTCATGTAAGTCCTACCTCTATTCACAACTTGGGTATTTCATACACTAGAAATGAAGTAGAATGCCTGTGTGGATAGCCTAATAACTGAATCATCTGATCTTAAGAAATAAAGGACATGTGCAATTTGCTCTGGTGACCTGATCTATACTTGTGCCTAAGTCACTTTGATGTTTCAGGGAACTTCTTGCAAATAGGACTTCTCTTTCAGATATTGAAATTCCTCTCATGATCTGTTAGATTTTTTTTTTCTTTCTCTCCTAATGTTCCATCTCTGGACTTTTGTCCTTTTGAACTTCTTTTTAAAAAACTTAATTATTTTAATTTATACTTTGGCAGATTTAATATGCTTAACATTTCCCTTTTCTCTGCTTCCTGCATCACGGTTTCTCTTCTTTTTTTCGCTTGTTTTGTTTTGTTTCTGCCTTTTGTGTTAGGAGATTTCCTCAAATTTATGGACAATCTGTATACCCTGCTCCTGCATCGCTGCAGGCCTGTGACTGGTCCAACCCTGCTGAGGCCCACCCCTCCCCAAATCAAAAAAGGGGGCTCAGACATTCTGTAACCTTAAGGTCCTGCGATAGTTACCATATTGCGTAGAGCATCCTTAACATATATTTTTTTAATTTTTTAAAAATTATTATTACATAAAGCTTTACAAAGATTAGTACATATATCTCTTTTTCCCCCTGCCCTTCCCCCCGCCTCCCCTACCCCCCAGTGTTTTGTGTCCATTGGTTATGCTTAAATGCATGCATAAAAGTCCCATGTCTGATCTGTTACTCCCCCCTCCCCGCCCCATCGTCCCCGTCCTTGTTGCTGTAATTTGACAGTCTGTTTGATGTTGCTCTGCCTCTGAATCTGTTTTTGTTCACCAGTTTATAATGGTTATTATTATCCATAGATGAGTGAGGACATGTGGTATTTTTCTTTCATTGACTGGCTTATTTCACTTAGCATTATGTTCTCCAACTCCATCCATACGCCTGCAAATACTAAGAACTCCTTCCTTTTTACAGCAGCATAGTATTCCATTGTGTAGATGTACCACAGTTTTCTAATCCATTCATCTGTTGATGGGCACTTAGGCTGTTTCCAAATTTTTGCTATGGTAAATTGTGCTGCTATGAACATAGGGATGCATATGTCCTTTCTGATTGGCGTTTCTGGTTTCTTAGAATATATTCCCAGAAGTGGGATCACAGGGTAAAAAGGGAGATCCATGTTTAATTTTTTGAGGAAACTCCATACTGTTCTCACAGTGGCTGCACCAGTCTGCATTCCCACCAGCAGTGCACGAGTGTTCCTTTTTCTCCACATCCTCTCCAGCACTTGTCGTTTGTTGATTTGTTGATGATAGCCATTCTGACAGGTGTGAGATGGTACCTCATTGTTGTTTTGATTTGCATCTCTCGGATGATTAGTGACTTTGAGCATGTTTTCATATGTCTCTTGG
>PVJC01032000.1:0-20186 GCA_004026665.1 Murina feae | reverse complement strand
CAAACTTAAAAGCTTCTGCACAACAGAGGAGCAAATGAATAAAATGAAAAGTCAACATACAGAATGGGAGAAAATATTTGCAAACTATATATCTGGTAAGAATGTGGTTCCAAAATATCTAAGGAACTCACACAACTCAATAACAACAAAAATGGGCAAAAAGACCTGAAAAATATTTTTCAGCATATATAGCTAACAGTATATGAAAATGTTTGTAAAGTCACTAAACATTAAGAAAATGCAATTCAAAACCACAATATAATATTAAATGTTAACATTCCTATTATAAAAAAAAAGAGAAGAGATAACTAACATTGGAGAGGGTATGGAGAAAATGAAATCCTTTTTGGATCTAAATTGTTGGTGAGAATGTAAATTGGTGCAGCTATTATGAAAAACAGTATGGAAGTTCTCAGTAAATTAAAAATAGAACTACCATATGGTCTAGATATTCCACTTTTGAGTGTATATCCAAGGGAAATGAAATCAATATCTTGAAGAGATAGCTACACTTCCATATTCATTGCAACATTAATCACAACAACCAGGATCTGGGAACAATGTAAATGTCCAGGGGCAGATCAATGGATAAAGAAAACATTATATACATATATATACCAGTTGGGGCAAAAGCATGTTTAAAAATGTGAGTATATGAAGCACAGTTTATTCTTGTATTATTACTTATTAATTATTGTATTAATAATTGATATTGTATTCCATATGAAGAACTGTACATGTACTTTTGCCTCACCCTGTGTAGATATAGAGAGTGGAGGGTGGGAGGGAATCCTAACATTTGTGACAAATGATGAAACTTGAAGGCATTATAAGTTAAATAATCTAGACACAGAAAGATATACTGTATGATCTTAGTTATATGTCACATCTAAAAAAGTTGAATTCACAGAAGCAGATTGTACAATGGTGGTTGTTGCCAGGGGATAGGGAAAATGGGAAGATATTGGTCAAAGGGTACAATATTTCAGCTATAAGATGAGTAAGTTCTAGGGATTTACTGTATACCTTGGTGACTGTGGTTAACAATTTTTTATTGTATACTTGAAGGTGACTATGAGAGTTAGATCTTTAACATTCTCACCACATGCATGTGCGTCTGTACACACACACACACACACACACACACACGGTAACTAATAAAGTGATGAATGTGTTAATTAACATGACTGCAATGATTGTTTCACTATGAATAGGTGTATCAAATTATCACTTTGTACACCTTAAATATATGTGATTTTATTTGTCAATTATACCTCAGTAAAGTTAAAAAAAAGAAACAAACTACTCCATTTACAAGAAGAATCTCAAAGAAAACATATAATTTGAAAAATAATAAAATAATTATTTTAACTATGACTCAATAATAAAATAGTCAACTTAGTTAGATTTAGAAAATGATCTGTATATGGTATGTTCATGTCACAGTATGTCATGCTATACGGTGTTTAGTACAATGAGCTGGAAACTAGTTTTTGTTTTAAAATTTCAATTTTTTATCCTATTTTTCTTGGTCTACTTTTCCACTTTTCCTCTTTAGAGCCTACTGTGTTATTTAGTATGCTTTTTGGCTAACTTCTTCCACTTAAGAATGCCACAAGTTAGAACTTGATTTGTCAGGATGTAGTTGGGAATTTCCTTCAAGGTGAACACAGTACACAAACCTTATGATTTGAGAAAATCAGGGTTCCTCCAGGTTTTACTTGGTCTCTGAATCCCAGGTTCAACCCATCACCATTTTCTTAACTATGAGAAGGTAATAAGAGAGAAGAAACATCAGTAAGTGCTAGTCCAGGGACACTAATCCAAATGGGTTGCTGGAAATGTCCTCTCAGGTGGACTTTGCTGTAGTTAATAGCATACACTTCTATACTATTAATAGAGGAGTATGCAAATTTTCTGGGACGCTGTCACAGTAACAGTGACAACCAATAGCAGGTTGCTTGGGGCGAGAAGGCTGGCAGGGGGGGTCAGTGAGAGACAACCAAATGACTGAACAACAGGCCAGTAGGGAGGGTAGTTGGGGGCAATCAGGTCAGCAGGGGAGGGCAGTTGGGGGCGATCAGGTCAGCAGGGGAGGGCAGTTGGGGGTGACATCAGGGGAGGGCAGTTGGGGGCAATCAGGCTGGAAGAGGAGCAGTTATGTGTCAATCAGGCAGGCAGGCAGGTGAGCGGTTAGGAGATTGCAGTCTTGAATTTTGAGAGGGATGTCTGACTATTGGCAGTCAAACATCCCCCAAGGGGTCCCAGATTGGAGAGAGTGCAGGCTGGGCTGAGAAACACCCCCTCCATGCATGAATTTCATGCACCAGACTTCTAGTATATAGTAATTACTATATACAAGGCACTGTTTGATCTATGTTAATTAATTTAGTCTTCATTGCAGTCCTATGAAACAGTTACAATTATTACCTACATTTTCAGATGAGGGAATGGCATCTCAGAGATAAATAACTTTGCCATGATCACACAGCTGATACTTTACAGGTAGGATTGAAACCAGGCAGCCCAGTTACATATGTTCTAACACACTTTAGTGAAATATCACAGGGCTCATATCCCAAATATAGGATACCCAGAAAATTAGAGGCATATTTTAAAAGGCTGAAATTTTCAAAATAGGCCTATTCTCATCAGAAGATCACATGGCATTATTTTTCTTACATACTAACTGGGCATTAACAAGTTTCACAACTTGCTCTTTGGTGTATTTCTATGTGATTTCCCTGTGCAAGTTGTCAACCAACAATAATTGGCGCCAACTCAAACACCAACAGGAACCCCCGATTTGGGGTGTGGTGAATAAGGAAACTTATTTTGTGCAAACGGCTCAATGGTAATACAACATGGTTGTGAAACAGCACTGCTGTGGTGCTGCAGCTCCCCTCTGCAGGCCCTGCTTCCCAGGGGTCTGCCTGGGGAGATGTCTTCTGTGTTTCAGCTCCAGTTGGGAAACACAGCCTTCAGTCTTCCGTGGAAAGTGCACTGACTGAGAGGGGAGCTGGCTTATATAGACAGAAGTCCCTGCCCCTGGTTCCTGATTGGTCTGTCCTCGTGCAAACTAGGATGTCCAATCTTCACAATTTGGTTGGTCCAAAGGCACTATCTTGATTGGTCAGAATAAAACTGCTCTACTTGCTCAGAGCTTCGCGGCTCTGATTGGATGGAAAAAGCTTCAGTCTTTTGGGTTGAAATAGGACTCCAGGAACCCTTCCTAAGAGCTGGTTCAGGTGGCAGAAACAGTGCAAGCAGGCATTCAGCTCAGAGGCAGGTAGGTTAGTGCAGAGGCTGCTCCATGAAGTACAGTTTTCATGAGAGTTCCACCCCCCTCACACCCCTACTTTTCCATACTTCCCGCCCCGACCTGGATCAGAAATGGCTGATAGGATCTGTTCTTAAAATATTGAGCCCATTTAGCCTCTAGGAGCCCTTCTTAATAGGTGTCTTTTTTCTCCTCAGGGTTCACAAGGTCCACAGGTTCCAGCACCACCCAGGACAAGACCATTTATTTCTTCTTCTCCTTTCCCTTTCCCATCCGTCTCCACGCCCCAAGCCCTTTTAGGGCATTGTCTCCTTATTCTTTGGTGCCTCCAAAGCAAAAAACGAGTCTTCCAGTTCCTTTCCTTTCCCAACAAACATGAACAGTAGAACAGACCATTAGAAATGCCCTTGAATTTAGATACAAAAAACCAGCCTGAGGTACGCCCATGTCCCAGGCATTTTCTGCTACCTCTTCAGGGCAGGGTACCTTCTTGCTCCAGCAGCAACATTTACATCCTAAAGTGAGTTCTCAGCTGCTCATTCCTTTAGTTAAATCTTTGTTGGGTATTTTGTTTTTGTTTTGTTTTGACTAGGTTTGTTTTCTGGTTTTTGTTGGTTGGTTTTACGCTCCTCTACGCTCTTTCAGACTGTAAGTTTTATTTATTTTAGAACACGTAGCAATTTTCCATGCAAAAGTGAATCTGGCACACTTTTTCTCAGTATTCCAAGATGTGAATTTTCCAGAGATGTATCAAAACAAAATAGCTCTACTATGCCCAAGTCTATTCAGTGGACTGGAATTAAAATATAAATGAAGTGATGTGCATACGTTCTGCTTCTTTTTCTTTCTTTCCAAGGAGCAGAGGGAGGAAGTTCAGCATCTTCCATGCTTTCAGACTCCAGAGAAACGGATTCTGACAGTTTTCCACGAATCTCTGAGAAAAACACAGGAAAAAGCTTCAGGGTGGGTCCTTAGGGATGCTGAACTTGGATAGGCGCCTGAGACTTCATGTGATTCAGTGGAGACATGTGTGGCTCATTTATTTGCAGAATCGCTTCTTGCCTGTGTGCTTTCTTACATGTCAACTTCAGGGGGTCTCTTCTACAGCCTTCTACAGACCTGCATCAAAGGACCTGGTGTCAGCAGAAGTGTGCCGAGAGACAGATGGCACCACGTTTCTCTTACTGTAGTGGAGGAAAGGCCATCTTCAAATTGTCTTTGGGCAATGATAACCAGGAAGAGGGACATTTTGGGGCTACAGTAATATAACACATTTCCTTATGTAAAGCATCTGTCTTTAGGCTCCCAAATTACTTTTTCTCTTTTATTACTCTTTCAGAATGAACCTAAAGGATATTAATGAGATCTGTTTAGCACCTGCTAAAATCATGTCGGCCAATAACATTCATATTTTTTGTACCAAATGCACCCCCTGAAATGACTGCCTGGTCATTTTATCAACAGCTCTTTGGGATCTATCATCCCTTTGTTGCTCTAATTTCTGGATTCAGAGAGCTTGCTTGCTTTTCACATTCGACAAACTTCCTGTCTCAGTTTCACTGTTGCTCCCACATCTGTTTCTCACTTTGTTCCAGAAACAGATGTGGCCATTCTACAAACTGATTTGCTAGGTGCAATTTACAATATCCACGTTCCCACAGATATATTTGGGGTCTGTAAATCTTTGTGAAATCCTTATTTTGAAGTAGTGTTTTCATCCCTATGTTTGTCCTTTAAACATTTTTTGGAGCCTTTATTTATTTGTTTGTTGGCTTCTTACATGCATAAATTGTTTTGAACGAAAAGGAAATTGGGTCCATTAGGACACTGGAGTTCCTCAGGTGCTGTGTCTCAAATGTCAACAGTAGAAGCAGGTCTGGGCATCACAAAGGCTGGGTCTGCAGAAATAACAGAAAGTGGACTGGGGGAGAGGCTAAGGGGAGCTGACCCAGCTGCACATGTGCTCAGAGGAGGGACAATCAGTCAGGCCAAACATGTGATACCAGTTGCAGGTGCTGCTGTGGCAGTACAGATGTAGCAAACACTCAAAATCAGTGAGGTAGGTGGCCCTCCTACTTTCCAAAACTTCTTTCAAAGCAAACATCGATTTTTGGCCACTGGTGCATGGGTAAGGGTTCTAGACATGGTGGGGGCAGGAGCAGGGTGAGACCTGAAGCCTCGGAGAGCAGCTAATCAGAGTAGGTACTTAGAACAGAACTCAAGGAAACAGAACAGTTCTAACCCAAGTTGTACCGAACTGGGGAGATAGACAAACCAGTGGTGGGAGGCACAGGAATAGGAAGATCCTGTTAGAAGCAGACTAGGCAGCCAGGTCGTTAACACTGAGCTACCAATTTCCTTCTGCTCCTTTCTTATATCTGTGGAGACAAGTTTGCATCAAAAGAAAAATTGATTCCTTAACAAAATACTCTAATAAACATATCACAGTGCACAACTTAGCATGCCTAAGGAACTCAAAACTCTTATCTCCTCCCTCTCCTTCCAATAATACTGGCTTTTGCTCTAGAGCTGATTGGCCCCTGTTCCCAGGGCAACTGGCCAGCCAAGAATTACAGTGCAGAATGTGGAGCAAGGGCAGTAGAGAAGCAAACAAGAAAGATCATGTCCTGCAGCAGGGCACCGTGCCTTCCCCTCCTGTCCGCAGCCCCAAGCAGTATTCCTATTGTTCTGCATGGAAAAGCAACTTCCTTCCTCCTCCCTGCCCCACTCCCCGCCAACTTCTCCACATCTGGGATCTCAAAGCAGCCAAGGAGGCGTGGAAACGGAATTTAAGATGTGTTAAGTTGCTTCCCAGAGGAAAATGAGAGCTATAGCCCACGACTAGAGCAAATTAGGATTTTCCAATGTAGGTGGGGACTGTAATTATCTAAGGAAAACAGCACACCTTTGAGTTCGCTGTGCACCATACTACACTTGGTGTGCACTAGGGTGAGCACCTGCACCCTTACTGGCTTCTGTGATGTTTCCACATGCTTACTACCGCTGCACATCGATGCCAAGTTCATGTGATGTGTGTTAACACCACCCCGGGTATGTGAGCCCAGAGCAGCTGTCCAGCATGTGTTTTCAGTGATGTGGGGTATGTTCTCGTCAGAGAATGTCCACAGGAGTCTAGTAAAACATTTCACCCTGTCTTTCCCTTTAGTTCCTCCCTATGCATGAGTGTGGGAGTTGTGAACTAAGTGTGTGAAACAGGATGAGTGAAACGAAATCTGCCCCTTGAGTTGATGCAGGAGGTTCTTATTTGGGGAGGTACAAAGGGAAACTTCTAGAGCCTGCAAATAAAGTGACCAGCCCATGAACCATTAAATTGTGTTCTTGTGGGTAGAACAGGATGGCCTATATAGTCTAATCTTTCAAAATGTATTTCATCAGCTATTATAGCCGAAATCCAAGAAGTACTGGAGATTTGGTCACTATTTTTCTTTTTCTTTCTTTTTTTTTTTTTTTTAAAGAAGTATGGCCCATGTGCTCCAGACCCCTTTTAAGTTACCTCTGTTTCAGAATGTCCCCTAAGTACTGGACTATTATTTACCATCGTTAAGGCAGATCCCCAGGGAGTGCTGCCTTGTTAATTTGAAGCAGCTAACTTCCTGTTCCACCATGAGCCAATCAAATTCCCAGATAATCTCTAAAATATGGTGAAAAATACAGCATATCTTCTTAAAAGTTAATTTTGAAATCATCCTGAGACAACTAATAATTAGCGTGCATCCACTATGTGCATGGCCTGATTTGCTCAAGGTGCCAGACCTTCCTTGTGTCTGTGGATTAGCTCTCCCAAGAGAGCCCATTGCCCTGTTCGCCCAGGATAATATTCTGCTTGCTTCCCGAGGCACAGAGAGCATGGCTGTTTCATTTGCAGTGGCCTCAGAGGCTGACGTCATTAAAGACTATCTTAAGGTCTAAATTCTATGGCCATTTCCCCTCCATGTCCAATTGTCACTGAGATCTTTACACACTGTGTTCTACTCTGAAGTAACTTGAAACAAAATATTTAAAGTTTAATGATTTTGTACTTATTTCCAAAAAGGAATTGAACTGATTTTTCTTCTTTTAATAAAAGAGGCCTTTGGAAAGCATATCTGTTTACAATATGCTTATAAAGGGTAGTAAGATTTGAGTGAAACAGTTTAAATGTAAGAGATAGCCCTAACTGGTTTGGCTCAGTGGATAGAGCGTCTGCCTGCGGACTGAAGGGTCCCAGGTTCGATTCCGGCCAAGGGCATGTACCTTGGTTGCAGGCACATCCCCAGTAGGGGGTGTGCAGGAGGCAGCTGATTGATGTTTCTCTTTCATCGATGTTTCTAACTCTCCCTCCTCTCTGTAAAATATCAATAAAATATTTAAAAATAAATAAATAAATAAATAAATGTAAGAGATAGAATGTGTATAACTTCTCTTCAAAAATGCATGTAAAGGAATTTTTATGTGTTAAGAATTAGTAAGATCTATCTTTGAGAAGATAGATGAATTTTCTATTGCAAAGGGATCAAAAGATTAATTTTGGTATTTCTCAATAGGCAGTATTTCCTAGAAATATTTCAATTTTATTTAAAAACAGGTAAAAACATCACTCACTGCTCTTTCTATTCCTTCATATATAAGTATATATGTATGTATATATAAATACATGTATATACAAATATATACATATGTGTTTATACATAATTCAATGTAGTAGCTAGTTTGGCACAGATTTAGTTACATACAACGTAAAATGCTGTAACTATGACTTTTTGCTTAAATTAATTGGCTTCAAATTTTAAAATTAAGAGTTTACTAATCCTTATACTTCTCATAGAGAAAAGAAAAAAAATTATTTAATAAGTTCAGTTTTTCCATGTCCACCAGCACCAAGAGCACATGAATTAAAGGGTGGACATTTTTTTAAGTTCCTATCTGGATGATTTATTTTCATGGACACACACTCACATATACACATACCAACATCCTTGCTTTTAGGGGTAAATGGATATTTAGAATCAAATTAGGACTTTCAGTTGCTGGACATTAATTAGAACTTTCTTTACCCAAAATGGGATAATAGGATATATAAACTTTCCTATAAAGCACCAGATAATAAGATTTTCAGTCTAGCAGGTCATGCTCTCTCTGTGGCTACTACTGGGGTCTGCCTTGTAGTACAAAATCAGCCATAGATAATGACTAAACAAATGGGCTTGTCTGTGTTTCAATAAAACCTTATTTACAACAACAGGTGGTGGGTCAGATTTGTACTGGTTTACTGTTCTCTAAACCAAGGTGAAGGTTGAGTCCCCACATGTAGACTAAAGTGAACATTTGAAGCAATTAACCACACTAACACTTCCTAAAATGTTTTCCACAAAATATTAACTCCTGAAAAACATTCTATTCACACAAAAATCAAATGAGTCCTAGCTGGTTTGGTTCATTGGATAGAGCGTTGGCCTGCAGACTGAAGGGTCCCGGGTTTGATTCCCATCAAGAGCACATGTCCAGGTTGCAGGCTCCATCACCAGTAGCCAGTAGCGGACATTCAGGAGACAGCCAATCAATGATCCTCTCTTATCATTGATGTTTCTCTCTCTCTCTCTCTCTCTCTCTCTCTCTCCCTCTCCCTTCATGTCTGAAATCAATAAAAATATATTTAAAAATATATATAAAATCCTAAGTGTGAAAACATATTGTTAAAAAAATTAAATGAATTTCAGAAGCACTATATACTATATCCCCTAAAGATTCAGTGGAAGCCTGCCATAAAGAAATCTATTTATCTCAAAATTTCTCAAACCATAAAACCTTTGTGGGTTTTCATTTCATTTTTGTTTTTTGTTATTGTTGTTGCTTTTTTTATATAGAGAGAGTGAAAGAGAGAGAGACATCAGTGTGAGAGTGAAACTTTGATTGGCTATTTCCTACACACCCTCTACTGGGGATGGAGCCAGGAACTCGCGCATGTGCCCAGACCAGGAATCAAACTGGCAACCTTTCGGTGCATGGGACAACTCCCAACCAACGGAACCATGATGGCCAGGGCTGAAAAGCCTTTTTGAACACCTGTCTACAGGCATCCTGTGGAGGAGGTGTTCTGTATGGCACACACTGAGATTGCCTATCTAGACAGAGCAATAGCTTTCAAAATCTGTTGCATTGTTCACTGGATATTTTCAACAAACCTACATTTTCCTTGAATTATCCCAATAGCTTTGGCCCTAAGTGATGAACTTGCTAATGCTTTCTCTCTTTGACATATATTGGGTCCAGTTCTGGTTATGACATAATTATTTGGATGATCTGGACAAGCATAATGTTACTGATGTTTACATAACCAGAATACGTTGAAATGAAATGCAGCCCAGCAGCCCCACTTTCTCTTGTTTCCGATTTGACTCCCATCAGCCACGGTCAAAGCAATTTGTTTCAAAGTTTGTCATTAATGAAGCTGACATTTTCAAGCTCACTCCACTCTCCTGGGATCTGTCATAGGAAACTGTTTTGTGGAAACTAGAAAAAATGTTCACATGTTCTTCTCTTAAGGGTTTTACAGAATTAAATGTGTGTGTTAATGTAATTATTATTTAATGCTAGCAATTGGTGCTGTTTATAAAATGTATTGTAAAACTTACGCTAGGATCCCAATTGTGGACGTTAACATTGAGAATTGAGGTAGAAAGATCAAAGCCTTTTTAAAATTGACTTCTCTGTCTCCTTTGCTTTACTCACATATTTTTAGCTCACAAAGGATATAAAATAGCTCACCTCAAATCATAAAATATTAGGACAGAAAGGAAACAAGCACATTTCCTGCCCTAACATTCCCATTTTCCAGGTGAAAAACTGAGGCTTAAAGGTTACTGAGCTGATTGTGTGAGAGAGCAAGCATGCTGTGTTAGAGTGGTACTCCATGGGTCAGCCCTTCTCACAGTGGCAGAATTTGTGGGGGTCTCACGTTTATACAGTTCAGAGTCCGTCTTTAAGAAAAAGGCGCACTCTTCTTTGCAAATAAAACAAAGCACAGGACCATGTGAACACATTGCTAAAGATCCTCAAAGAATCATGGAAGGAACCAGTGCACCTGCACAGGAGGGGTCCCTGCCCCGCCCTTTATTTCTTTGAATACCGTTTTGATTCTCTTTAAGCTAATGTCTAAATGACAATATCAGTATTGCCAGTTTTGAGGTTATTTCTATATCAAGCTAGGATTTCTGTTTTAATAATACATCCAAAATCCTCGTAAGCATAATCTACATTGGACTTTTTATTTTTGATACTCTTAGATAATTTTCATCAGTGACCAGCAGCCCCTGAAAGACAGGTGAAAAGATTACTCAGACACAGTTTGACTGTGAAAGAGAGGGCTAAGGGGCCCCCTGCCTTGAATAGCCAGGCCACCTCTATTGCCTACCTCATTAGACCTTTATTGGAATTTTTATCTTTAGATACAATCAGTAGGTGAGTAATCTTGGAAGGACACATGAGTTTACATTGTCCTGTAGGCAAAGGCATCCAGGGATTAAGCATAAGGATTCCAGTAAACACCCGGGGGTCTACACATATATAGACTTGTTTGGAAAGATCAAGGAACAATTAGGGGTGCTGCCTTCGACACTCACCTAAGTCTCCCCTAAGTCAGAATTCCGATAAACAGGGCAGGTGGCCTTCCACACAATCCCTTTTATCAGAATGTCCTCCTTACAACTTTCCAACCAAGTCTCTTGTGCTCACCAGCACAGTAGTCCTAATCTAGAGGTAAAACATCCTTGAGAGAAGCTATGTGTATTCATTCCATTCAAGATCAAGGTCATAGTGTTCTTACATTATTTTACTTAAAACTAGAGGCCTGGTGCACAAAAATTTGTGCACTCAAGTGGGGGGGTTCCTCAGCAAGGCTTGTGCCCTCTCACAGTCTGGGACCCTTCAGGGGATGTCCACCTACTGGCTTAGGCCTACTCCCCGGGGAACCAGGTCTAAGCTAGCAGTCAGACATCCCTCTGGAAGCCCAGGAGTCCTCAGGGGATGTCCACTTGCCAGAGGGAAGCAAGCCTGAGCTGTAGTCAGACACCCTTAAGGTGTTGAGGAGATGGGAGAGGCTCCTGCCACCACTGCTGTACTGGCAGCCATCAGCCTGGCTTGTGGCTCAGCAGAGCTCCCTATGTGGGAGCAAATTGACCACTAGGTGGCATCTCCTGCATTGAGCATCTTCCCCCTGGTGGTCAATGTGTATCATAGTGACCAGTCATCCTCAGTCATTCTGCTGTTAGGGTCAATTTGCATATTACCCTTTTATTATATAGGATAAAGGCCTGGTGCATGGGTGGAGGCCGGCTGGTTTGCCCTGAAGGGTGTTCTGGATCAGGGTGGGGGTCCCTACTGGGATGCCTGTCCAACCTGGGTGAGGGGTTGAGGGCTGTTTTTAGGGTGACCACAGCCCCTTCAGGGTGTGGTTCCATACTGGGGTGCCTGGCCAGCCTGGGTAAGGAGTTGAGAGCCGTTCAGGCTGGCCATGGCCTCAGGCTGGAAGCGGGTATCTGGGATTTATTTATCTTCTATAATTAAAACTTTATAGCCTTGAGCAGAGCTCAGTGCCAGCCAGGGCAGGCAGGAAGTTTGGCTTCCTCCATCACCAGGGGCAATGAAAGCCTCCTGCTAGCTCCAGCTCCATGGCTGCAGCCATCTTTGTGATGGAGCGATGGTTAATTTGCATATTACTCTTTTATTAGATAGGATTTTTGAGTGTAACTTCAAGAGGGCAGGGTTACCTGAATAAATAGGCTTCTTTTTGACACATAATAATATCTGAGTGAATCTAGCTTCCAATGTCATGCAGAGCAATACATGAGTCATCAAACATCAGAAAGATAGGTTCCTGGCTTCTGTGCAGAGGCGATGGCTTTAAATCCTGAAATGAGACATTTCTTCTTTCTTCTTCTGTAGGAAAGAAATGAATGAACACATGAGAGGAATGAATAATCCCTATTTATTAATTTTCAGTTCCAACGCTGAATACATCCTATATAATAATAGACAAACATGCAAATTAGCCCTCACTCTGCTACACTAGCCATGCCCACTAGCCAATCCAGAGTGATATACACATTAACCCAACAAAAATGGGAGGCCAGAGCCAGGATACTTGTGTTGCAGCCACAGCCACCACGCAAGCATTCCGGCTCTGGCCACTCCAGGCCTGTTGGAGACTCAGAAGGCAGGGGAGACAGAGAAGACCGGCTCCAGTGCCTGAGGCTAGCTTCTGCCGGGAGTTGAAGAAGCTGCCTGTCCGTGATTGCAGGTCATGGGGGAGAAGCTGCCTGTCCCTGACTGCAGGCCACCCATGGAGAAGTCACCTGCTATCAAGGACAGGCGGCTTCTCCCCTTCAGCCTGTGATCACGGACAGGATCGGGCCTAAGCCAGAAGGTGGACATTTCCCGGCGGGGTCCCAGACTGCAAGAGGGCACAGGCCTGGCTGAGGGATATATATATATATATATATATATATATATATATATATATATAAAACTTGTATTCTCTACAGAACTTTCTTGGAAAAATTCAAGAAATTAAACTTGTTTCTTGCTTCTCTGTTACTCTAAGTGTGTATTGATTTTTCCTCATCATAAGAAAACCTCTACTAAGAGCTTTCATTGGACCAGTCAATAAGTGCTATACCAAATGCTGCCTCTTGGTGGGTAGAAGAGCAATGTTCATTGGCTGGTGGGATTCAGGAACAGATTCCCACAGGGCTGTAGGGAGACAATGTAGCAGAGGGAAGGACTGGGCCCTGAAAAGAGTAAACCTCAAATGGAACTCTCCCTCCTATTGACTAACTAGTTGTATGATCTTAGACAACTCAGTTAATCTCAGTGAAAATAAAAACACTGGAAGCGGTGTTGCAAGGATTAGTGAGAGCATTCAAATACATACAAAGCTCTCAGTAATGGTGCCATTATATTATAACCCGATATCCAGGGTTTAAAGCCTGTGGGACAACTGAGTTCTCATTCATATTAACTAGTGCTTGAATTACACTTACCAGACATTCCCTACCTCCTTCTTCCCCATCCTCCCTCAACACCTCCCTCAGTTATTGGCGGAAATCCCCAGGATAATGGCATTGAACCTGAACTAAGAAACAAGTTCACACATGTTGTTCCCTCTCATCCACATCCCTCACCGCTGCTTCTGCCGGTGACTTCCAGGGGAACGCTACCTCATGCCAACAAGACAAGCCTCCACCGATGCCTTGTTCTACATCCTCTGGATGCTGAAAGTTTGATGTGGGGTGGAGTAATAGAGGTGAATAACAGGGTAGCATTCAGGACTTTTGACTTTTGAGGTTGCCAATGTAGGGTAAGAAAAAGTTTTCCTCAGCTGTCTTAAGGTCTCTGGCTCTGTCTGAAAATAAAAATGACAAAAACAGGTTAACAGAAGAAAGTATACACATTTCATTGAATTTTAACATGTACATGGGAGCCTTCACAAGAGAATGAAGATCTGAAGAAGTGACAAGTGCAAGAAGTTTTTACATCTTTTTCAAGAAAGAGTTGACAAGACAAAGAAGTTGGGCTTGGGGCAAGAAGTGATAAATAAGTAGCCAGAAAGATAAGGGTGAGTTTAATAAGGTTTGTTTGTACAGAATCATGGCCCCAATTTCCCTGTCACTGGTGATGAGAATGTCTTCCCACCTCCTGGTACTGGGAGGGTGCCTTTCACAGGAGAGTTTTATGACTTGTTTCAGGAAAGAAAGGCAAGTTGGTGGGGGAGGTCAGAATGATATCTTTTTTTTTTTTTAATTTTTCAGCATAAGGTATTTTATATTCCAAGGTGCCATAGTTTAGGGTAGAATGTCCTGAATCACATCACAACTAAAAAAACTCAGTTGTACAAACTTGCTCATGTAAAAAAGAATGTATTAGCTCACAGAATAGAAGTGATTAGGGTATTTGGCTGTAAGAAAACTCAAACAGTAGCATCAGGTTTCTATTTGCATCCTTACCCCATGCTTTCCTCTGTAGATCTCAGTCTCAGAGGAATTTTTTCCATATGGTGGACTCCATAGTTTCCATGTTAATAATCTAAGTCTGAGTCTAAAAAAAGAAAACTTATATAAATATGATCCATTGACTTCATTTGGTTTGTTTGTGAATTAATTGATATAATCAAGAAGAGAGTCAGGTTTGGGTCATGTGCCCTCTCCTGTATCTGGGGCTTAGAATCCACTCCATCGAATTCCACAGATTCAGAGTGGAAGATGCCTTTACCAGAGGTTTAATCAAGGCTGGACAAGAACAAAAATGATTGACCACTTTGAATGGTCCTCCTAACACCGTATTGAATGTTGTCTCCCAGCCTTGAGCAGTACTGCTTGTGCCATTACAAAGTCTGGAAAAGCCTTATGTGCACCCCTTCCCCACTCTGTGGCCCTGAAGCCTCCTTCTATATAAGCCCATACCCAGTTCCAGATCCAGCAAGGCCATAATGGTTATCCTAACCAATCTCCCACATTGCTTCTTCCTCCTGTTTCCCTGGCTCCCTTTAACTATCATACACAAAACTCTTTCCAGAGTCACAAAATGTAAATCACTGAGCATACCAACCAATAATTATAGATATAAAAGAAGACCAATAGCCTGCCAGTTCTATAAATATCAATCTAGTTGGGATCACTGAGCTCTGCTTCACCATCATCCTATTTATTATTATTATTATTATTATTATTATTATTATTTCTATTACTTTAGGTCCTTGATTTTCCAAGGTACACATTCTGCCCAATTATATATTAGATCAGGCAAGGAGATTTACCTAAAAGACCTTAGCAACATCTAGGGATCCTAAGGGATCCTAAGGGATCCTAAGGGACTTCTAGAGGCACAGGTAGCACAATTAGTAATATAAGACAATAGTCACCATCATTATGTACCAGCGTCCTGGATAGGAGGGTATTGACTGGCTGCCCAGTGCAAGAGGAGTGCAACATTATAAAAGTGGCTTAGAATATCTAGCATTTGCTTTGTCACCTCTGAACGAGGTTTCCACTTCATTGCGCAAGCAGAAACAAAGGCAGCTTGGCAGGCTCCTAGCTGACCTTCAGAAATAGAAGGGGAGCAGGATCAGCTACATTTATTCCTAAAATATAGTCTGAGGTGTTACAGAGGACAGCTATAAGAGAGACCTAAAAAGAGAATTCTCTCCCTTCTGCATTCTCAGAGATAACATTTCTGAACCAAAGAGGAGAACTGAGCTCAGTCAGTAGAATATTTCATAAGGACTACATTTTCTTTTCCAAAGACTAAATTCCATTAGCTTAGAAAAGACTTAATCCAGAATATGGTTTTCATCACAATATTCATTTCACTGACCATGCTGTGTGAACCAGAAACATTTTACACTGCAAACTCAAATTCTAACAAAGTGTGACGAATAATGGCAACAGAATTTAATATGACCTTCTCATACAATATGCTGCACTTACCTTATGCCTCAAACCAGGGACCTTCCCTCAACTGAGAGAAACTTAGAAATGCCCTTCTCAATGAGGCCATTCTATAAAAAGCGGAGAATGGATCCAATGAAGTTTCGTGGTTGTGTCTGTCTATCATAACTATACTAGTAAAGGCACAGTCAAGTTCATTTGCACATGAAATAAATTGCTAGAATCAGGACAATGAATAAATGCCATTATTATATTTGACCCAGTGGTATTTTTCATGTTGAGTGTCTCAGTATGTAGACATTGATTCTTGCTTTCATTATAAAATATGAATCCAATTTAAATTTATCCCGTAAGGATGGAGGAAGAGATAATAGCATGGAGTGGAAACAGACTCTGGAGTTAATGTGCCTGGGTTATGAACTCCAAGATCTCTAAAAGTTCTATTACTTTACAAGAATTTTTCTTAATAATTTGAACAAAAATTTATGCTCAACCTGAACTTAATTGTTAATGTATTGGAATTTATCAATACAGGGTACCGAAAATATTTTACTTTGATTACATGAGTAACTTTAAAATTGTAAATATGTGGTTAAGAAAATATTGATGTGTGTCATAAGGTATAACAAATGAAGCTAATTTTTTGACCCTCTCTTCTGTTTGGTTACAAGAGGAAAAATCTCACAGCCTTTAAAATTGGCCCCTTATTTTTGACATATCTTAATCATATTAACTTAAGAGTTCTGAGTTATGTGTATGTGTTCATATGAAAAATGATTTTTAAAAATCAAGATTAATTTCTCTAAGAGATGAGTAATTGTCAGTTTCACAGAAATCTGTTTAGGCAGTATAGCTGGAGTCATAATCGACTTTTCAGTCAGTTGACTCAGTGCCCAAAAGTTTTAGTCCTTTGGTGAAATGCCCAAGTTAAATGGCCATTTGATTGAAATACATGGCTGAAAGCATCAGGGATTTGGCAAAGCAACAAGATTGACAGCATGACACTCTCATATACATAAAAGAGCCAGAATAGAAAGATACATGTGGTTGGTTTTCCATCCAAATCAGAATTTTAGTCTCCAGTGGAAGGACAGCCAGTGCTTTCCCAGAGATAAAAGGAACCATCCCCTCACTGCCCTAAATGGAGTCATTGTTTAATATACACAGATATCACACCACCAAACACACAAACTCACACGCCAACAGAGGAAGTGATTCAAGTTCTGGCCTGGGAAAGCAACTGCGCACAGCCTCTCATTTTTATTTTATTTTATTTTGACTTGGCTGATTTATATACTCTAACACTGTAGCCAGCGAGTCTTCTATGTCTTTCACAAATCCCTGGTTAAACTGGCAACAGCTATGACCTAATTTAAGTGACTTCTTCAAAACAACCAGGACAGCATTTATTTTGTGTTTAATTTTAATGTTTTGTTTTCTGAATAGCTGATCTCCAGAAATCAATCATATCACCATGTGGCCAAGCTAGCATAGCAATTATTTCAAAATAGAAACTGCAGGATAAGTTTATTACTGCCCAGCCTACAAAAAACATAAAAACAAAACAAAACAAAAAAAATCCTTTCAGACTCATCCCCAAGATGGAGATAGCAATTGATGGTTTTTTTCTTTTTTTAAATATATTTTTATTGGTTTTAGAGAGAAAGAGAGAGGGAGAGAGAGAGAGATAGAAACATCAATGAGGAGAAAGAATCATTGATTGGCTGCCTCCTGTATGGCCCCTACTGGGGATTGAGCCCACAACCCAAGCATGTGCCCTTGACCAAAATCGAACCCAGGACCCCTCATTCTGCAGGCCAATGCTCTATCCACTGAACCAAACCAGCTAGGGCAGTAATTGATGGTTTCTGAAAATGTTGATATTTATAAGATCTTTTAAGGTTTATTTATTAATTCAATCTAGTTCTTAATTCACTTTAGTTTTGGGGTGTGTTTTGTATTAGAATTCATTGATTTCTGCCATCTATCAATTATCTCTGCCTACTTTATTTTGTTGTCTCTTGATTTGTTAAATTTACTAAGTGAAAAACTTAAAGTGCTTTTACACAAATTTTATTTAATTAAAAAAATGTAAACCTATGAACATTTTTATTATAGACTGAATGTTTGCATCTTCCCAAAATTCATATGTTGAATCCCAAACTCCTAATGTGACTGTTTAGAGATAGGACCTGTGAGGAGATAATAAGGGATAACTGAGGTTATAAAGCTAGGAACCTCAACTGGTACATTCGAAGCCCTTATAAGATGAGGAAGAGAGGTCTCACCAGAAATTCAACTGGCCAGGACCTTGACCTTGGCCCCCAGCTCCAGAACTATGAGAAGCAAATATCTGTTGTGAAGCCACCCTGTCTGTGGTATGTTGTTATGAAAGCCCACACTGAACAATGCAATTCATCCAAATAAGGTTTTGTCTGTCTCCTTAGATTTTGATAAGAAGTGTTCTTAACTTTTCTGATCAGCGTACATATTTTTATTTTATGTTTATTTTTCCCATCATCATTTATCTCCTCTATGCCCTCTTCCATGTCTACCCATCCCTCTCCCTCACGGCAATCACCACACTGCTGTTCATAGTTCTCTTTCTTTTTCTTTTTCTTTCTTGCTCAATCCCTTCTCCCCTGGCCCAATAACCTCCCACCCCCACCAACCCTCCGTCTCACACACACACCAGAGCCGTCTGCCTGTTCTCTATATCTATGAGCCTGTCTCTATTTTGCTTGCTAATTCTGTTTGTTCATTAAACTTCACATATGAGTGAAATCATATGATACCTGTCTTTCTCTGATTGGCTTATTTCACTTAGATAATGTTCTCCAGGTCCATCCATGCTGTGGCAAAGGGTAAATTTTTCTTCTTTTTGTGGCAGAGTAGCATGCCATTGTGTAAATGTACCAGTGTTTTTTTTTATACACTCATCTACTGATGGGCACTTGGGCTGCTTCCAAATGTTGGCTGTTGTAAATAATGCTGCAACAAACATAGGGGCGCATATACGCTTTCGTATTAGTGTTTTAAGTTTCTTCAGATAAATTTCCAGAAGTGGAATTGTGATAGCTGTAGGATATTCCTCTTTGATATGACAGTTATTTAGAATAGTGGTTTTAACATTTGTTGGCAATTAAATTACTTTTAAAATTTGTTCATTTGATTTAAAAATGTTTTTCTTATACTATAACATACATACAGGAAAGAGAAGAAATCATGAGAGAATAGCCTAGTTATCTATCACAAAGTAAATATGCCCAAAACACTATGACCCCAAACACAGTATCCTCTGTATCCCAGAATAAACTGGCACATCGCTTCCAAAGTGTTCCCATCTCTCCTTCAACAGGTAGCCACTCTTCTGTCTTCTAACACCATCGGACTATTTTGTCTGGACGGGCTGCCCTTAGTCGGTTCTGACAGCAGGTTCTGTTCCTTTACTGGCCTTTATGGCAGAGCTGTTCTGCTTACCAGGAGCCAGGGGCAGAAAGGCTGGCAGGAATAGTACATTTCTAGTACAGACAGAATAATTGCAGAAATGCCCCCAAAAAGGTACAAGACCTCCAGTGTTCACAGTCCAGCCAGTGGATGTATTGAAACAGAATGCTGTGTGGATCCATCCAAAGCAACAACACTTGCCTGACATCATACAATAAAGTCAACACTGAACTCCCATACTCCAGTGTATGCAGTGGGTCAATCAATTTTATGATTTTAATACCTGTTTCTGAAAACATAGAATATATCAATATACTGCCTTCATACAGATCCCAACATTTCCTTTTTTGTTTTTTGAGTTTTATATATTTTTGCTTTCTTACTCGGTGGCTATATTGTATTTTAAGATGAGTTCAAAGATCAAAGACTTGGTTTGGCTGAATTTCACTTGGTGTTGTGTTTCTATATCATAACTTAAAAGAGCCAAAGGAAGATTCTTTCCTTTTTTTGTTAACCATATCTGAATATGTCAACAGCTGTTATAACTGTTTCCAAGAAGACTTTCCCTAAAGGAAAATGGGAGGTTTGGTTTTATGTTATTTAGCTCATTTAATCAGAAAGCAAATCATCTGTCTTTGATCGTGCCCTTGCCAGAAGATCCCTAACTCATTAGTGTGCTATTAATGAGGCTGGATTTTAAAGCAGGTGTTGTTAAGTGCAATCATAGCAGCTTTATTAAGCTGCAAATTGTCTTGCCACGACAAAGGAAGTCAGATTGGTCCATGCTCAGTAACCTTTGACTATATGCATGACTTGGCTGATTAAACCGCAATTGATAATGACCTTCAGTCTGGCGAAGCCAGGAAAAGGTGATGCCTGATGTTGGCATCTATTGAATGGGATGTGAGTGACAGGCAGGCAGTCTCTTTAATTTAGAAATCTATAATGTGATTTCAAAATTAACTAATATCACAGTGCAATGAGCAACTAATTTATGTGTATTGAACTGATATTTTGAC
>PVJC01031999.1:0-20206 GCA_004026665.1 Murina feae | reverse complement strand
AAGAAAAGAAAAGAAATAAAGGAAGGAAGAAAGGAAGGAAGGAAGGAAGGAAGGAAGGAAGGAAGGAAGGAAGGAAGGAAGGAAGGAAGGATAAAAGTTAGGAAGAAGTTGAGTTGTCTTCAATAAAATAGTTAAGGAAATCTCTCTTAGGAGGCAACAGTTGAAAAAAATGAAGAAGCAAGCCATGCAGATGTTCCAAGGAGAAAGAATGTCAAATGCAAAGGTCATGGGCTTGTTTTCATTCAGAATAGAGAGGAGGCCTGGGTAATGGAAGTAGAGTGAAAACAAGGGCCAAGAGGGAGTGAGGTGAAGTTGAAGTCACATCATGTAAAGATGTTGAAAATGTTACTCTCAATGTAATGATCAATCATTGGATTGTTTTAAACAAGAGAGAGAAATGGTAAAATATATTTTTAAAATGCCACTCTGTGTCTGAAGAATTAAATGGAGGGACAAGAGTAAAAGTGAGAATACCATTTAGGAGACCATTGAAACAGTCTGGGAAAAGACTACTGCCATTTAGACTAAGGTGATAACAGGGAGTATTATAAACAGTGGTGATGATCAGGACATATTTGATAATTAAAAAATTAAATTTGTTGATGGATTTGATGTGACAGTGTGAGAGCAATAGGAGCAAACAAACAAACAAAAACCAAAAAAAAATGCTCTTAGGGCTGTGGCTTGAGCAACTGGGTGAATGATGATTATGGTGTATTTATTCCTTTTCTCTCCCTTGTAATTGATTCTCAGTAGGGAAGGGAGTTCAAATAGCACTTAGTTAACCACTTGTAATGAAAATTTCTGATTATTTCTTTTTAATATGCTAGGGTTGAATGTGCTTGAAATTTCATTGAGAAATATTGTGAGGGTCAGTGGCTCTCCAAGGTCCTAGGTCATGTTTCAGTTCCTTTATAATTGCATTGACCTGTCTATTACTAACAATGTGGAACTTTAGTTATTAACAATTCCTCTAAGTTTTGAATTCCTAGTCTATTAATTAGGCATCATAATAGTTCTTGCTATTTTGGGCTGTTATGATGATTAAATGAGATAATATATACAAAGTATTTAGCACAGTACCTGTCTTATTATAAGCACTTAATGGAACTAAATTATTATATTTATTTCATGTATTAGAGTTCTGTAAATGATTTCTTTGAGATAAAAAATTTAGTCAAAAGCACTTAAATACATTGGATACCATTAGTCCACAATCATCCAAATGATTTCCGAAAGCCATACTATATTTTACTGTCCTAGACTTTGAGGAAAACACAAAACATGAAGAAGGAAAGTGATGTTTTTAGATTTCATTATTTTTATCTTCCACATTACAGTCCCAAAATAAAATTGTTATTACTGACCTTTGTAGAAAAGATATAGTTACTATGAAGAAGGAAAGTAATTATAGTTTTAACTTCCATCTACACTGTTTTCAATTGCTGTGCTGCCCAACAGTGTCTGGGAATTAGATATCAAATTGATTTATGCTGGAAAAAAGAGTGTTACAAACCCAATAACTTAAAATTGAACAAAAGATTTGTTTCCTCTTTACTCTTGCCTCAATATGATCTCATCTCAGACCCAGCTCTTCCCAAGCCCTTGTTCAAATGCTAAACTTTACTAACCCCCAACGTTTTTCCTGTGCTCTGTCATGGAATTCCTCCCCTCTGCTCAGTAACATATATCTAAAGAGCAAAGCTATTGGAATAGGTTCAAATGAAGAGCCAGCAATCCTGACTCACATATCAAGTGACATCCAGTCCTTTTTGAACAAGAAGAATATTTGTTACTATGGATTATGCCACAGAGCCACTTTCTAGATATAAGAACTCAGAAATAAAAAATTATGTAATGACCCTAGACAGGTAGTATATACTAGTTAGTACCATAAACAAACATTTAAAACAACAAAAAAATCTTTCTTAAAATAATCTCTCCCCTCCTTCCCTTCTCTTATCAGAAATGGAAGTTAAACTAATTTTTCACCTTGAACATTTTTAAAAGAAAAAGATTTTAAGTATTAAGTAGGAAAAATACTAGAGAATGTTCAGTAATATGAGGACTTAAACTGTCCACTGAACATGGTGACGCTGAGGAGGCCTGGGGGTGGGGAGCAGGGCCACAGTACAGGGGGCTCAATGGGCAGTGACAAGGAAGATATAGTAGCTTTCTCTTTAAGGATGATTAGAAAGGAGGGAGCTATGACAGAAGATTTAGAAGGCACAGGTTTAAGGAAGGGATATTTGTTTATAGTTTTATTTTTCAAGATGACCGAAACCTGAGTATTGATATAGACTAAAAGGAGCTGAGAGTGGAGAATTAAAGGACTAAGTTTTAAAAATGAAGAGGAAGAGTACACTTTATATTTTGTGGCTTCTTCTATAGAATATATCGGCAAAACAAGCAAACAAACAAAAAAACACCCACATAACTAAATAGTGATTTTTTAATCTAAAGAGTAAAGAGATTTAAAAGGAATCCTTTTTGGTTTTAGAAGCAAAGTCAAAAGAGTGTACTTCATGAGAATGGATGGTCATTGTTAAATTATGTCAGAATAAAACATTTGGAATTTTAAATAATTAAAAGCATTTTTGCAGTAATACCCTTAATGTACTATAAGCTTTAATGGACCTGCCCTAATTCCTGCCTCTAGATATCTATATTGCTGGAGAGAACAAACATCACTTCTCAGAATTACTACCAGAAATGTGAGATAGTAGTTTTTAAATGTATCTTTTATGTTTTATTTTTATTTAATAAGCCTTCATTTACTGGTGAGACAGAATAAAGTAGCATTCCTCAAAAAAACAACAAAGGAAGGAAATTCTTTAGTTATGCTTTTGGACATTGTTTTACTTTAGCTTTAGCACCCAAAATGAGCTGATCAAATTGAAGTTTGTGAGGGAAAATCCTTTCTCACTACCAACTCCTAATTATCCAATTTTCAGCTTATTTAGAAAATATTTCTTTCAAGTCAACTGACAGTGTTTAGAATATTCTCTTTAATTAAGGCTGTGGCTATCAATTTTCCTTATTGGCATCACATATTCTACATAACTGCTCATTTTCTTATTGGCCATTGATTATTTGATAAGTAATTTCAGCTTATTTCTGTGAAACTTATTATTATTGCTGCTGTTAACACTTAGGTTGAAAGTACCTCGGAAGACATATGGAAGCCAAATCCATGGTTCAAGAGTTCTGGCTCCTGTCTGAGAAAGAGATCCACTTCTAAGACAGAGGTGTCTAACTAAAAGTTATTTGTCCTCCCATAGTGCTTTGCAGGATTAGGGGATGTGCCTGGGGCACCTCTCCACTTTCTGGCAGATAAAACTGTACAGAATGGCTAATGTTTGCACTAAACTGTTATTTGAAACATATGTCTAAAAACACATAAAAAGTGACTTCAAAGACAGTTAAACATAATTAGTGACATCTACAATTTCAAGTATCTATTCTACTTGCTCTGAGTCTAAAAAATGTAGATTTTATTTTCTTGGAATTTTATTAATAAAAATTGATCTTCAAGGAGTAAACATGTTTTGCCTTTAATATAAATCCTGTGGCCAAAATTTTGGTTTTGAGTGTATATATCTTTGACAAAAAAAAAAAAATAATAATTTAAAAAAAAATCATAGGGCTTTTAAAATATAGTTTAATATTGTTTTTTTAAACTCTAATAAGGCCCACATGAAAAGATGTTCAAAAGCATTAGCCATTAGGAAAATGCAAATTAAAACCTATCAGAATGTTTAAATAAAAAACCGTGATAACAGCTAATGCTAATGAGGGAGTGGAGAAACAGATTACTCATGTGTTGCTGATGAGAATGTACAATTGTACAGCCATGCAGAGAAAGTGCAGGCAGTTTCTCATAAAACTAAACATGCATTTACCATATGAACTATCATTTGCATTATTGAGAATAACCACAGAGTAATGAAAATTCATGTCACACAAAAACCTGTACATGAATGTTAACAACAGCTTTATTCACAATAACCTGAACTGGAAGCAACCCAGAGGCCCTGGGTTAAACAAATTTGGTAAGTAGACTGATATATTCAGACCATGAGTATTAGTCAGATCATGCTACCATAACAAAATACCATAACAAAATACCACGGATGGCTTAAACAATGGAAATGTATTATCTTAGAATTCTGGAGGTTAAATGTCTGAGATCAAGGTGCAGCATGATTATGTTCTGGTGAGAGCTGTCTTCCTAGGTGGCTTCTCACTGTGTTTTCACTTGGCAGAAAGAGAAATAGAGAAATACCTCTCTCCTCCTCCTCCTCTTCTTCCTCTTTCTGGCCCGTCTTATTAAGTTAGGGCACACCCGTATGATCCAAGTTAACCTTAAATATCTTCTAAAGATATCTCCAGATACAGTCACATTGGAGATTAGAGATTATGAATTTGGAAGGTGACAAATGCAGTTCATAGCACTATGGATTCTACTTGGTCACAGAACAATGTTGATGGATCTTTAGAGAATTATGCTGAGTAAAGAAGAAAGCTAACTTCAAAAGATTACATATGATATTATTCCATTTATATAATATTCTTGAAATGACAAAATTACAGAGATGAAGAACAAAGTAGCAGCTTCCAGGAATTAGGGTGGTGTTCGGGAGGGATGGGGTCTAGCTCTAAGGGTGTCATAAAGGATCCTTTTAATATAACTATTTCTCTCTTGACTATCATGGTGGTCACTTAAATCTATACATATGATAAAATAGCACTGAACTGAATATAGATACATACACACAAATGAGTATGTGTAAAACAGGTAAAATATGAATAAGGCTGATGGATTGTATTCATATCAATTTTTTAGTTGTAATATTATAGTATAGTGATGCAAGATACTATTTAGAAAAATTTGGATGAAAGAGTATGATGGATTACCCTGTATCATTTCTTACAATCCTAATGTATAAAAACCCACGGTCCATAAAGACCGACTGAAGGCTCAACCAAACACTGGCAGTCTTGCAGAAGGGCCTGCAGATCAGGCCCAGAGAGAGGCCCAGAGAGAGAGGCAGAGTCTGATCTGCAGCCTCCTTGGCAGCTGTTGATCATCTGTTCCTCTCTCTTTCTCTCAGGGCTTCACCAGCAACCCAGCCCCTCTTTCTCTTTCTCTCTGAGCTTCTGCCTGGCTGCTGATCAACCCTACCTCTTTGATCAGGCTCAGAGATAGGCCCAGAGATACTGACTGGCATAGAAACAGACAAATCAGAACCAAATCTGGGTGAACTGTGAGGGTCCAATAGCTGCATAGGAGGCAGAGCTTTTAATACTGAGTGGCATAGGAACTGACCAATCAGAACCAAATTGGCCAGCAGGGGAGGGCAGTTGGGGGCAAGATCAGGCCAGCAGGGGAGGGCAGTTAGGAGTGATCAGGCAGGCAGGTAGAGGCAATAAGGGGTGAGCAGGCAGGCAGGCAGAGGCAGTAAGGAGTGATCAGGCAGGGAGGCAGGTGAGTGGTTAGGAGCCAGTGGTCCCAGATTGTGAGAGGCATGTCTGACTGCCGGTTTAGGCCTGATCCTTATGGGGCCCCCAATTGGAGAGGTTGCAGACTGGGCTTAGAGAACTTCCCCCTCCATGCATGAATTTTTTGCACCACGCCACTAGTTGTATATAAATATACAATTATCTCAAAATGAAATTTTTATTAAAAATTTTTTTAAATAAACATGTTAGCTCTATATTTTATCATCAATCTCAAATTTTTCAAAGTTTAAAATCTGTAGTAAGCATGGGCTCTGCCTTTCTTGATAGCCATTTTTTCCTTCCTTCCTGTTTTCCTTGTCTTTTCCTTTTTTCCTTCCTTCCTTCCTTGGGTTGGGAGTCGAGAGGAGAAGAAAAATATAGATAAAATGAGCTGAAAAGTTAAATTTCAGCTTCCAGTTTCTTAGGAGAAAAAAATTAATAGCTTTTAATAAAATATGGTTCTAATATGCTGTATAATAAATTCTCAGGTTTGGGCACATAATAGTTTTTTTATTTTTTTTAATTAAATGTATTTATTAAATTGATTGAGGTGGCTTTGGTCAACATAAACATATAGGTTTCAGGTGGGGGTTTTTATGTTGCACGATCTTATATTGCACCATGTGCCCACCACCCAAAGTCAAATTTCCTCCCATTACCTTATATTAGGATCACCTTCTCTCCCTTCCCACTTCCCTCTGGCAATCACCAAATTGCTGTTTGTGTCCATGAGCTGCAGTTTTATATCCCACATATGAGTGAAATCATATGGTTCTTAGCTTTTTCTGCCTGACTTATTTCACTTAGCATAATATTCTCAAAGTCCATCCATGATGTTGTAAATGACACTATTTCATCCTTTCTTATGGCTGAATAGTATTCCATTTTGTATATATGCCACATGGTCTTTATCCAGTCCTCTTTTGCAGGACACTTTGGTTGTTTCCATGTCTTGGCCACCATAAATAACCCTGCAATGAACATAGGAATGCATATATCTTTATGAATACATGATTTAAAGTTTTTGTTATATACCCAGGAGAGGAATTGCTGAGTCTTATGGTAGCTCTATTCTTAATTTTTTGAAGAATCGCCAGACTGCTTTCCATAGTGATTGTACTAGTAGTCCACATTTCCACCAGAAGTAAATGAGGGTTCCTTTTCCCCCCACAACCTCTCCAACACTCATCTTGTTGATAATGGCTACTCTAACAGGTGTAAGATGGTATCTCATTAAATTTTGATTTGCATTTCCCTGATTGCCAGTGAGGTTGAACATCTTTTCATATATCTATTGCCTGTTCATATATCTTCTTGATAGAGGCATATTTTCAGATCCTCTGCCCACTTTTATATTGGGTTGAATAGGTGCTTTTAAATGAGAGGGGAAAAAAAGATAATTTTCACTGTAATATAAATTGAAAAGTCTATATTGAATCTGACCTTGAAATTTGGTAAAGGAAATCTACTGGATTAATTTGACAAGAAGTTTGTTGAATGCATAAAATAATCAATGGCTCTAAACAGCCTATCTATCCACCTATATAAAGAGCCAGGGGCCATCTCAACTGAATGGATGACCGAACAGACAACCTAATGGATGACCGAACAGGCTGAGTGGGGCGACAAGGTCGACAGAGGGTTTAGTGAGAGACAACCAAACAACTTAGCAGCAGGCTGTGTGGGGTGACCAGGCCATCAGGGGGGTTAGTGAAGGACAATTAAACGACTGAATAAATAGGCTGCATGGGGTGACCAGGCTGGCAGAGGGTTAATGAGGGATGACCGAAGGACAGAGCAGCAGGCTATGTGGGTGACCAGGTCAGCAGGGGGTTAGTCAGGGACACCCAAACAACTGAACACCAGGCTGCATGGAGCAATTAGGCCAGCAGGGGGGGCAGTTGGGGGCTGACAGGCAGAGGTGGTTAGGGGTGATGAGACTGTCAGGGGGCCAGTAGGGGTGATCAGGGATGCAGGCAGGTAAGCAGTTAGGAGCCAGCAGTCCCGGGTTGTGAGAGGAATGTCTGACTGTAGGTTTAGGCCCAATCCTCAGCCTAAACTGGCGATTGGACATCCCCCAAGGGGTCCTGGATTGGAGAAGGTGCAGGCTGGGCTGAGGACCCTCCCCCGCCCCATGCACAAATTTTGTGCACCGGGCCTCTAGTACATATATAAGAAAACTATGCCTTGATTACTTGGGAAATACAAGTTTCTTTAAAACTCTTTGATAGTACCATTGATTAAAAAATAAAACCTGTTCTTAATAACAAATAATATTTTCTGCATGAAATATGCCTCACATCTAATTAGTGATGTTTTCCTAAGACAGAAACATTTGGCAGAGTAGTTGTGCATCAAGGAACTGAAAAAAATATGAACATAAGACAACATGTTTTGAAAGATATAATTCAAATGTTCAATCTAATTCTCAGGTAACTTTATTTTTCCTAAACTTTAACAGTTCAAATCAATTCTCCTGAGACTCATTTGGTTCTGGTACAATTAAAGTTTTCTCTTTATGTTAACTTAGATTCTTCAAAGTAGCAGTCTGCTTTCAGCAATACAGCTACAAATCTTTTTTAAAATTTGTTTTGGAATTAATCCATTCACCAGTATGCAAGTCCATTTTGTAATAGATTATTAGATATAATTGTCCAGAAATAATGCTCATTCTTTTAATCATAAATGATGGTAAATGCCCCCAATGTGACAACTTCACCCTGTCCAAACCAGAATGACAACACAGCATTAGCCATTAAACAGGCTCTTTGAATACCCCACAATTTTAAAACATGGAAGCCACAAATTTAACTTCAAGAGACTGTAAGTTGAAAATATCTTATGGTATATGATTTTAAACTTCTAAAGTTAAGAGGAAAGATATTGACCTGAGGTCATAAAGAATCATCATGGTTCAATTTGGTTCAAATTCATATAATGGTGCCATTAAATAGCTAGACAATGTATATGCCCTTAAACAGGCTGCTGGGAGGTAAGTCACTAGAATATAATTATATGAGAATCCAGTACTTTTCCAATTAACAAGTCAGTTTCAGAACTATATGAGATGAGATAATTCACATACCTCAGGTCATGTGCAGCTGTGGCTATGTGACCACTGAATGAGCTCTGAACTCAATTTTGCATAACTTACCTCCAATTCCTTTTCTATCACTAATTATTTCTATAACCCCAAGCAAGTCACCAAGCATTGGGCATGGCGTCTTTTATTTTGGAAACAGGTAACAATATATGCTTATATGATAGATACTAATTATTTTCTCCTTCCCTGACACTCTCTTCATTATATACCTGCTCTTCCCATGGCTCCTCACTTCACAGGTCTTAGCTGATTGGATCTGAGGTGGCCAATATAATCTTTCAACAAATTTTACCAAGCAGTATTTAGAGACAAAACTAACATAAATCCACATGACCATGGATCTTACATTCCAGTGAGGTGTCAAAAGGATAGAGCTAAAATAAATAAACAATGAATATATAGTATGTCAGAAGATAAATGATATAGAAAATTTCAACCATAGAGCAAGCTTAGGAAATACCAGGAAAAGAATTACATTTTAAAATATGGTAGCCAGAAAAGGCTTCACTGAGAAGATAACATTTAAGCAAACAATTGAAGGAAGTAAGACAGTAAACCACACAGACATCTCAGAGAAGAACATTTAAGCCAGGAGGAAGTAGCACGCTATTGAGAATGTACCTGGCATGCATGAGGAGGAGCAAAAATTCACGTGGCTAGAGCCAAGTAAACAAGATGAAGAGTACAAGGTTATATGATCACAAAGGCATTGCGTGGGTATAGAACCTGCAGGGCCTTGTTAAGAAATTTTATTTTACTTAGAAGTGAGATAGGAAATCTGACCAGAGAAGTGCTATGATCTGATTTAAATATTTAGAAGATGACTTTACTTTCTGTCCTGAGAGTACACTGTAGCATAATGATCACATTCAGAGAGAAAGGTAATCCAGGCAAGAGAACCTGGTGGTTTGATTCTGGGTAGTAGTGACTGAGGGACTGAGCAGCCATGATATTCTGAGTGCTATCTACTCTAATAAAAGAGTAATATTGAAATTGACCATTTCTCTGGGACGCCTAAGCCATGCCCACCAGCCAAGGATGGCTGTATGCAAATTAACCCAGCCAAGATGGAAACCAACCACCATGGAACTAGATCAAACAGGAGGCTTCCGTTGCACCAGGAGTAAACTGTCTGCCTAGGCCGGCTGGGCCTCTCTCTGCTCAAGGCAACATAGTTGCAATTATAGAAGCCATAGAGCTGAAGCAAACAGGAGGCTTCCATTGCACCAGCGATGGAGGAAACTGTCTGCCTAGGCTGGCTGGGCCTCTACTAAGGCAACACTGCTTCAATTATAGAAGCCACGGAGCTGAAGCAAACAGGAGGCTTCATTACCTGCCTAGGCCTCAGCTTAAAGCAACAGTGTTTCAATTATAGAAGATAAATAAATCCCAGAAACCTGCTTCCAGCCAGCCTTGCTGGGACGTTGGGACAATGGGAGCTGTGGGCAGCCTGAAAGCCTGAAAACGCCCCTCAGCCCTGCATCCAGGTTGGCCAGGTACCCCAGTAGGGACCTGAACCCTGAAGGGACTGTGGACAGCCTGAGAATGGCCCTCAGCCCCTCACCCAGGCTGGCCACATCCCAATGGGGTGAGGGTCCACACTGTGGGGCTTGGCCAGCCTGCAAACAGCCATCAGCCCCTCACCCAGGCTGGCCAGGCATGCCAGCAGGTGGACATCCCCTGAGGGGTCCCAGACTGCTACAGGGCACAGGCCAGGCTGAGGGACCTCCTGAGTGCACAAATTTTTTGCACCGGGCCCCTAGTTGTAAAATAAAGCTAAATGGATTTGTTATTGAATTGGATACAGGCATGCAGCAAGGAGATGAATTAAACATGACTCCAAGGAAAATCAGGCATTCAAGTTTGGACATTTTACATTTTATAACCTATTAAACATCTAAGTGGAGGTATGCAATAGGCAATTGGATATGTAAGACTATAATTCAGGAGATAAATGTGACTTTAAAATAATTGCCCAAAGCTGAGGCAATCAGATTCTCTCTCTTGGGAACTAGATTTATGACACAGCAACTGATCCTAGTTGACACTAGAGTTTGACATATAGAGGTTGGGTCGAAATCAGTGTTTCCAAAGCACAAAACTAAAATAAAATTGCTGTTATGGTGAAGCAGGAAATAAGTGTCTTATAGGGCAACCTATTTGAATAGCAATTGAAAAAAGAATAAAACTGATACACAGCTATGATTTGCATCTAAGCCTAGAGGAATATCAGATGACCAGTGACCTGACTGACACTTTTGCAATTAGATTCTATGATTCATTATAATAAATAAGCTGGTTATGTGAAATTTTCTTTTCTTTAAACCAAATTATTGCACATAAACATAGCACTGTACAAAGTTACCATGAGGATTAAATTAGAAAATACATTTTAAAAACCCTAAACATTTAAGTAACATAAACTTGTAAGGTATTATAATATTTCAAAGTACTTTAAAAGTGCCAAGATATAAAAATGAGTTCCAGGATTACATATATTTAATATAGTAAAAATTCATTGTTTTCCTTTTCTAATTAAACCTATGTTATAATACAGCTTTAAACATACTTAAATATGGTGAGATATTATGTATATACTAGAGGTTCAGTGCACAAATTTGTGCATGGATGTGGTCCCTAGGCCTGGCCGGCGATCGAGGCTGGTTGGGGGAAGAGACAGCAGGAGGTTGCTGGCAGGGAAAGGGACCGCAGGAGGTTGGCCGGCAGCTGGGTGGAGGGACCCCAGGAGGTTTGCTGGCTATGGGAGGTTGGCTGTGGCAGTGCAATGACCACCAGAGGGCAGCTTCTGCATTGAGCACTTGCCCCCTGGTGGTCACCTCATGTCATAGCATCTGGTTGACCAGTCATTCCACTCATTATGGTCATTTGGTTGTATCAGTCGCTTAGGCTTATATATATACTAGGGGTCCGGTGCACAAAAATTTGTGCACTCGGGGGGTGGGGGTCCCTCAGCCTGGCCTGTGCCCTCTCACAGTCTGGGACACCTCGGGGGGAGATGTCCACCTGCTGGCGTGCCTTGCCAGCCTAGGTGAGGGACTGAGGGCCATTTTCAGGCTGCCCACAGCCCCTTCAGGGTTCGTGCACTCGGGGGTGGGAGGGCTGGTGAGTGCAGGCCTGAACGTTTCCCACCAGAGGGCCCACGATCGCACAGGCCTGGTGGGCCCCCACCGCTGAGGGGACACACCTGGTGCAGAGCTGGGTGGTGAGCCAGGGGCAGATGCTGGTGCAGGATCCCTCGGTAGGGCCCTGATGCTGAACAAACACACCCAGGGTGGAGACAGGCAGTGGACTGGCTTTGGATTCTCCCCACTGCAGCAGACACTCCCACACGCCCTGTGGAGGCCCCTTGGGGGGGCGGATGAAGGTAGTGAACCCTGGACAGGTGATCCCGCATGCCCCCGCGGAGGCCCCCAGGGCAGACCCAGGCAGCGGACCCAGGATGGGCACTCCTGGATGCCCCAAGGAGGCCCCAGGGGGCAAAGCCAGGCAGCAGACCCAGGATGGCTGCTCCTGCACAGCTCGCAGAGGACTCCGCACTCCCACATGCCCCGGGGAGGCCCCCAGTGGGCGGAGCCAGGCAGTGGACCCAGGACGGGCGCTCCTGGATGCCCCGAGAAGGCCCCAGGCTGGACCCCCCACACTGAGCTGACACACCTGGCACAGCTATGCTGGCCACAGAGGCTCCCAGTGCAGAGCCACCCTGCCAGCTTCCATCTGGGCTGGGTTAATTTGCATACAGCCGCTCTGATTGGCTGGTGGGCCTGGCCATGAGCAGAGGCTCAGCCAGCCTAGGCAGGCAGTTGCAACAGAAGCCTCTGGTTTTCTCTAGCTCCATGGCTGCTGGCCTCCATCTTGGCTGGGCTAATTTGCCCACAGCCACTCTGGTTGGCTGGGAGGCGTGGCTTGGCTGGTGGGCGTGGCTTGGGTGTCTCAGGTAATGGTCAATTTGCATATTACTCTTTTATTATATTAGATATTCCTAATAAAAGGGTAATATGGTAATTAGACCAGGAGACCTTCCGGACATCCTTCCATGATGGCAGGGCCGAGGCAGAGGTGGTTAGGGGCAATCTGGCTGGTTGGGGGGTGGGGGTACAGTTAGGGATGATCAGGTCAGTGGTGGGGAGGGCAGTTGGGGGCGATCAGGCCGGCAGGCAGGCAAGTGGTTAGGAGCCAGCAGTCCTGGATTATGAGAGGAATGTCCGACTGCCGGTTTAGGCCTGTTCCCTAAACTGGCAGTGGGACATCCCCGAGGGGTCCCAGATTGGAGAGGGTGCAGGCCAGGCTGAGGGACACCTCCACACACCCCTGAGCACGAATTTCATGCAGTGGGCCACTAGTATCTGTGTGTATGTGTGTGTGTGTGTGTATATATATGCCTAATATGCTAAGTGTCTGACCGTTCAGTCAACCACTCAACCAGTCGCTATGACACACACTGACCACCAGGGGGTAGACTCTCTGATCAGTAGGTTAGCTTGTAGCTGGGGTCTGGTAGATCGGGACTGGGGGAAGACAGGCCAGACATGCCCTGGAGCCCTCCCATTGTCCCTCCCTGGCCGGCCAGCCTCCCACTGTCCCTCCCCAGCCAGCCAGCCCTGATCAACCCCAATTTGGACTGGGCGAGACAGGTTGGACACCCTGGAGCCAACCGCCCACAGTCTCTCCCTGGCTTCTAAAATATTTCTTCTAATTAATTTCCTTTCAATGTGAACAAAATCATGCCCTGGGCCTCTAGTATGTTTATAAAATACCATTCAAAATCATTTGATTCCTTCAGAGCGAACTGTTACAGATAGCCAATAGATTGTATCATTTTCTTGATCCTTGTAATTGTATTTAGGTGAAATTTGCCTGTATATGCATGTTACTGGAATTCATTTTTTTAAAAAATGCTTGAAAGGTTCAAGCCATAATAAACTGTTGGGTATAAGTGGGCACATTGAGCATTAGTGTATAAAAGGCTTTATTAACTTAAATATTGTAATTTATTGACTATACATGCGACCACTAAAAAACAATTCATACTCTACTTCTGTGATATTCAAGATGTTTGAAGAGAGGCTTTTTCTTTATAGGTACAATATATCCATATTTATAAAATATTCTTTCAGGCATAAATTGTTGAAAAAAATATATTAGTGACTTAAAAGCCTATTGAAACATTTTTATCACCTGAAACAACATTACATTTTTATCACCTGAAATAACATTACATTATCTATAATATTCTGAAATTTGGCATTTTCCTACATCTGATCCTTTCTGAGAAAATATACAGAAATTAAATATTGAATACAGTATAGCTAATTTGTTACATAAACAGGAGAGCTAGGAAATCACTTGACACTACAAAATCTTGACAGGACAGTGAATATAATATTTATGAGCTAATGTGTTCAATTGTGAAGTTATACAGAGCTATTTTTCAGAGAAATAATGGTGATATTAATACTGTTTTTCAAAATAATTTGAAATATTTCACACATTTTTTAGAATATATTGCTAAAAGACAAATATTTAAAACACAACACCATTCCAAAATTATACTTAGACATAATTTAAAATAATTCCCTCATATTAATAAATTTTCAGTGTTTACATTTTCAGATAATTTCATTGCATTACTTTTTTGCAGTCCATTTCTTTGAATCAGTATCCAAATAAGATACATGCTTTGCTATGTGTTAGATTTTTTAAAATCTGATTTAGTCTATAGGTTCATCTTTCACCTTTCCTTGCATTTATTGTTGCTGGTGGTGGTGGTGCTACAAGACAAAACAAACAAACAACCTGGATCTACTTTCAGAAGAAATGCCTACATTCAGAGAAGAGTAGTCAGGGTGGAAAATGAACTCCAAACAATGTTATGAAGAACAAGTTAAGAAAACAAACACGAGGATATCATCAGTAGACTCATATGGGTTTGATGGCTGTCTTTAAACAATTTAAAGTAAAAATAAAAATGAGTACCAATGATGGAATCCATCTGGGGACTGATGTTTATCAATACAACTGTTTAACAAGTGGAGTCATCAAAAGAGGAATTGGGTGCCTCTAGAGTATGAATCTTTGTTATTGAAGCAATTCAAGTGTATCTTGAAGACTCACAGAATTTCTTTCAAAAAAATAAAAGACAATAATTGCTGTTTGTCTCTCAGAAAAAGCTAGAATTCAGAAAATTTGCTCCCTCCTTAATGTTATTTTTTTCTTGCTTTCACTTCTATTGCGCCTCTTATAAAATGCAGCCATGATTTATGCTCCTGTGCTCCCCCTACACACACATACACACACCTTGCTCATGTTATAGTGGTAAATGAATTTATAAAATGGTTGTCATTGCTCTGCCCCTCAGTTTACCTGAATTCCAAATTCAAGTTTCATGAAAAAATATCTGGTTAGTGGTATCCAATTATCCCAAACCCTATGAACGAAGACACTGGATTGAATGGTAAAATTAAACTGTCATGAATCAGAGACCTTACTCAGTAGTAAACTAGCAAAAATTTCAAGGACACAAGCAATGAAAAGTCTTAGATCAAGCAGAGAGAGAAATGGACATCAAGGGCAGCTCCCCACACCCTTTCTCCCCATGTCAGACAAGCACCTCTGGCCAGAATAGATAAGGGCTCTAAGAGAGGTTTGTAAGGTTCCTCAAGCATTGGGTCTACAAATTATGAAATACCAGTATCTTCATTTTATGCCCCAGATATTCTATAGTCTATGAGACATTCTTTACTGACTATCATGCCTTAATGATGCAGGGTTATATCTACTAGAGTTTTATAGGATCCTTTGTCTGGACATTATGCCAAGAGCATTTCCGATTCCTGGACCCTTCCTCATAGCTAAATATCCTGTTCCCTGCAGACCCATTTGACAAGAATACACCTGGGTTGCCTGCCTTTGCTTCCTCCCAGGTGTTTTCTCCTAGTGAAAGGAGTGAAAGGATAGTAGATCAGCTGCTTTAACTCCTTCCTTCCACTTTAGCTGTAGGGATTTGGGGAAAATGTGTGTTTTTAGGTTTCCAGAGTCTGCAGCATAAGAAACACAGTAAATTGACACTGAAATGTTTAGCTAACAAATTCCACTCCACTATATAGGTTTTCCTTCAGTTTATCTTCAATTATTTATGTCAGTTTAAATCCTAGCTCCAATTCTATCTCCTTCAATGTGGACAAACATGAAGACATCTCTATCTCCCTTACCTTCCATTTCACTTAAAAGATACAATTAGCATTTTACTGCATATTGTCCTATTTTGCAATTGCATTTACCCTTGCTTTAGCACTTTAAGATAAAAACTCCTTTAATTTGCTGGTCTTGTCTACTCCCAGTATTATAGCAGTGTAGATATTCAATGCAATATTTGTTGAGCAAATATATATGACATTCCCCCCATTTTAAGTGTTTTTAGTTCTGCTCCCTATCCTTAGTTCAAACAGGTAGTTTTGAGTAGTCTATAAATCTTCCGAGTTTTAAAAGTCGTCTCCCATATACCCAGTACTTTTATTTTAAAAAAATATACTTTTATTGATTTTTTTAGAGAGGAAGGAAGAGGGAGAGAGAGATAGAAACATCAATGATTGGCTACTTCCTGGACGTCCCCTACTGAGGATTGAGCCTGCAACCCTGGTATGTGCCTTTGATTGGAACTGAACCTGGGACCTTTCAGTCTGCAGTCTGACGCTCTATCCATCTGGGCAAACCAGCTGGGGCATACCCAGTACTTTTAAAGAGAGTCATTTCAATTTTGGAATATTTGTTCATGTTGAGCTACTACCATTGTTAATAGGGATGAGCTCTAACAGCAAGGAACAGACACCAGGGGAGATGGGGGTTGCTTAAAATTAAGATAAGTTGTGCTCTTAGGCAAACTTTTTGGAAATCATGTTACAGGCACACCATGGTTCCCAGTTCTGCTTCTCTGCAATCAGCACTTTCCTTTGTCATTTACTCTGCTCAGTGTTGCTGCTATAAGACACCCAAAAGAAAGGTGGGGACAGACAAATGAGGAAAAGGATCCCAGGATCTCTTCTTTCTTTAGCAGTGGGTCCATTTATTAGAGAACCACACTCTACTTAAAAACCTTGTCATTGACTATATTCAAGTGTTTCTTCCCATGTTCCTGGTCTTTTCTCCTCTTTCCAGGAAGAACTTAGAGAAGATGACCACCTAAAATTTTGCCTTCCCTACTCCCTTTCTGCTTCCTTTTTCTGTGGCAAGTCCTCCATTAGGTCTTAGGATAAACAGTTCATGCAAATTTGCATGGCTGGTATCTTATTGGACAAAAATAAAAACAAAAACTCAGAACAAAATACCTTATCTGTCTTCATACTTACTGTGCATAAGGCACTGTCTTAAGCCCTTTACACAAATTACCTCATTTAACCATCCCGACAATTACGTCAGGAAGTTACTAGTATTATCTTCATCTTCCATATGAAGAAACAGCCTTCAGAGAAGTGGGAAAACTTGTACAAGGTCTTCCAGCTAAGCAAGGAGATGAACGCTGGTGTGTGAAATAACACTGTAAACAGTCAACTTTTACATTGTTTTGCCTCTCTGGAAGAGGCCTGTATAGCTGCTTTCCAGCTGTTCCTTTCCTGAATACGTCAGTATCAGTGGCGCACATGCATTAGAGCAGCCAGATCTATTTTAATCCTCACCAGAGGACACATTTGTCATTGATTCTGGAGAAAGAGGAAGAAGAGAGAAACCTAGGTATGTGCCATGACCAGAAATTGACCCTTTGGTGCTCAGGATATACTCTAACCGATGGAGCCACATCGGCCAGGAGAAAGCTAACTTCACTTCCTTCCAGTTGCCACATTATCTCCGTGCTCTGCCAATGGAAACAATAACTACTCTCAGACTTTCCTTAGCATTTTTCTAAAACTAAAACTGAAAACTAAATGGAATTTTAACAAGCAGTTTTTCATCGCTTTCTTCCCAAAGCTAGATTCCTTAATCAGAGATAACCAATATATTTTCTTCCCCCCCCTACAATCCTTTTGACATTATTAAAGTCAACATAGAGAATAATAAAATCTGACTTCTCTCTAACCTTATTTCTAGATTAATCTAGGATGGGCAAAATCATGGATATATAATTTTTTAAGGGATCCAGTTTTGTTCTTAGATTTTCAAAAACTGCATATTTTATGAATATCTCAGCTATATTAAAAAATATTCCCCAAGAATAAGACTTATTATAGTCTGAGCTTAATTTGTCTTATAATAAAGCTTAGAGATTTTTCTCATGTCACTACCAATGCTGCAATTCTTAGTCACTTTAATTTATTGTTTGTTTTTCATTCTCATGAGTAGTAGAATCATATCAAGGTTATCTTAGTCTAAACATCATGCCCTTAAAAAGCTATTTATACTACCTCCTCATAATTTCTGTTGAACCATCTACACAGTCTAATTTTTCCCATTTATTTTCTTTGCTAAATAATCCTTCTTGTCCTGGGTTTGTTTCCAACCCTCCCCCACCCCCACCCCCCACACACATCTTATTCACCTCTCATTTAGCCAGGATACACTGAGGCCCTACTCCATTCCAAACCCAAATTCCTGCCTAACAAATTCATAATTTATAGGCAAACATGGATAACTACATAAATAATTACAGGACTGTCTGGCAGATGGTAAGAGAAGAGGGGATTACATAAGAAGAAAGGGATCCTGATTCGGTGGCACACCATCTATCTACATCTATAAATTTGCATCAGGCACTTTGGGTCTCCTTGCTGGTCATCTCAAACTCATATCGCTCACAGTATTTCCAGTACCAGATATGTTAGGGGGGCATTTTCAAATGCCCAGATATTTAGTCACAGTGTACTCTTTCTGTCTAAATTTAGTTCCCAGAGCTACTCCCGAGCAGTAGAGAGCTACTCCTAGTGAAGGGAGTATGACATTTTTCTTTAGGCAATTAAAATGTTACATGATTTTACTTTTTTTGGCTACAATTTTAATAAAGCACCTCATCAAAAACATAAACTCATAAGAAACATTTATTTTTATTTGCTTCTATCACTCTTTTTAAAAATATCTTCTAGTGCATTTTTTATTAAATTATTTTTAAATTAAGAGATGCAAAAGAGGAAAGTAAAAGTTATTCATAATCTTACTACCTTGGGATAACCACTGCTGAGGTTTGGTCTATATGCTTCTAGAATATTCTTAGATGAATATATGCAAAAGATCATTAATAGAGAAAATGAAATCACACTGTAGAAACTATAAATTCACATAGATCTTTGTTCAAATTTAAATAATACATCTTGATTAAAAAGTGTTAATTTTAACATATTTGTTTATAATGTATAGGTCAAAAGACTACATATATTTTCAAGAATAGGATTTTTCTGATGAAAAAAAATTGAATACTTCTGAGATATAATTTTTCTAAAGGATAAAAACTGGAATTCCTGGCCCAGCCAGCATTGCTCAGTGGTTGGTCATGGTTCGATTCCATGTTGGGGCACACACCTGGGTTGCAGGCTTGATCCCCAGTGAGGGGGGGGTGTGCAGGAGGCAGCCTATCAATGATTCTCCCTCATCATTGATGTTTCTAACTCACCCTTTCCCTTTCTCTCTGAATCAATAAAAATATATTAAACACACACACACACACACACACACACACACAAACACGGATTCCTGGACTGCACCCACTAGATGCTAGTACCAACCACTTCCCCTCTGTGAAAATTTTAAATCTCTCCAAACATGACTAAATATAAGTCTCCTGAAAAGGGTTGGGGACAGAACCATGAATGAGAAAAATGACTTCACTTGTGTGCTTGATATTTGTCCTTAAATACTTGTATGCACTTTAAAATATAGTTTTAATCATGTGTTTGATTTACTTGAATGGTACTTACTCAATTTTCCCCCCATTTCCCTACCCACCTTCCCTTTGGCAACCATCAGCTTGCTGTCTGTATCCATGGGTCTGTTTCTATTTTGTTTTGTTTATTCATTTGTTTTGTTTTGTTTTTTTAAGATTCCATATATAAGTGAAATCATAGTTCCTTGTCTTTCTCTCTCTGACTTATTAAAGTTAGCACACTACCTATCAAAATGTTTAAAGTGAACTTATAAAGCAGAAAGCAGCAGCTTCAAAATCGCTGCTACAACCTTCTGTCCTGGAGAATACAATAAGTAGTCTTATGCCTGTGTGAGCTGGTGTGAATCAGTCTCAGCTCTTCTTTTTTCTCTTCACTTAATTTTTGCACAGCACTCCATATTGAGTCCTGAGCTGCTTAATATTCCTCTTGGTGGTCCTGTCAGCTTTCTTATCTGACCTTGATGAAGAGGGAACTCCTCATATTTCCTTTCAAATTCTTGCTTCTTCCCAATTGTGGGTAAAGTCATCATTCTTTCTAGCATAGCTTTTTCCAGACAGTGAAGTATAACATTTAAAGAATTTCTAAAGGCAAAGTTTGTGTGTAATGGACAAAAAAGGATACATAAATAAATTCATTAGTTCAGTTGCATAATGATAAATTATGAGTTTCTAAGTTTACAGATAATAATTTAAAGATTAATTAACTTTTATTTTTTTTT